>JAUTYZ010226633.1:0-10420 GCA_032273725.1 Panulirus interruptus
GCGAGAACCTGTCTTACATGGACTATTGACGTAACAATTACATCCTTACACCTAACTAACCCTAACTTACTCAACTAACTTGAAATGACCACCTAACGTATCATACCCACTTACCTTAACCACCTAACGTATCATACCCACTTACCTTAACCACCTAACGTAACATAAACACCTATCTTAACCACCTAACGTATCATACCCACCTACCTTAACCACCTAACGTATCATAACCACCTACCTTAACCACCTAGCGTATCATAACCACCTACCTTAACCACCTAACGTATCATAACCACCTACCTTACCTTACTTCCATACTATCAAAAGATCCTCCCTAGATTAATTTGGCTGTACGCTAACGTCCAAATCTTGGAAATTAAAACTATAAACCAGAAGTAAATGTTTCAAAAACTTTCCAGTAAGTGTGGGCAGCAGAAAAAGGAATCACTGTATGTGGCTCACTATATGATGAGCTAATATCCGGAAAAACTATTATTTGTTGAGATGTACTTGCATCCCTCACTCCGTGGTAGCGCATAAAAAAATAATGTACATATTTTAGAATTACTGACTCCATCACCTGCATTAGCAGTTCAAACAGTACAGAAAATATTTACAGTTCTCTGATTCGCAAGGTTTCCACTGGTCACGAGCTCCTGTGTTTTGAAAGCCATTTGTCTCTCTAATATACAGATTTAGAGACTATACTGGTGTCTGGGAGGCTTTCGCTGGCTACGACGAGGCTAACGGTTTTGTCTCCGGCAGACCAGCAGGTTGGTGAGCGGCAGCGGCGCCAGACGGACCAACCCAGACCAGCAACGCCGGAGTCCGACGAGGAAAACGTGAGTTACTGCACACGTCAAGTTTACGCTTTTATCGTACAGTCCATAGTTCCTTCACCCCTGTGGACTGTGACTGTACTTGTAATGTATTCCATCTATATCGACTTTTTCTCATTTATGAAAGTTTACAGTCTGTGCCAAATGAATAATTTTCGCTCGCATTTCACGTTGTTTTTAATATCTTGCCTTGCTTTCTGTTATATTTTCCCCAAGTGTGATGTCTAATACTTACAAAGTTTCTTGAATATTTGTGAACCACCTTTGCTTACTTAATTATCAAGTCTGAACCATCTTTCTAAATATTAGCATGTGCAGTCGTCACAGATGAAACACCCCTTAACCACCTTATGACAGCAAGGCATATCATGAAGTAAAACAAGCAGTTTGGATACTAATTAAGTACAAGATACGATTTCCCTAAAGATAAATGAAACTCTAAAGTATGGAAGAACATAAATTCGTTTGGGCAACTAAGACAGCATGTAGCTCCCATGTTCTGTTCCAACTGACCAACGCAGCTCCACGTTTGTAGGCGTGGGTAAGCACCTCTCCTGCCACATGACCTGACTGCCGACCCCTATGCCAGTCACCGTACATTAACCTTTTGAGCACGACGGTACGACCATTGGGTCCTGGAATCACACCCTAGGGTCGTACCGCCGTGCTCAAGAACTACGACCAGAAGACGAGTGTCACTTCCATATACGTCATCCCGCCTGACTCAGCCAGGTCGCCCCGTTCTAACCAGTACTATATACCGCTCCTGCAGGAGGACCCTGGTGGCGGCGGCGAAGGGGCGGGGCTCCAGGTGACTGGGGAGGGGCTTCTGGTCCCTGGGGCGCGGCCTGAGGACGCCCCCGCCGCCGCCCTGAGCTCGCAGGACACCGACAGCCGCTCCGGCACCATCACCCCCGCATCCTTCAGGAGAAACGCCAAACACAACAACGCCGTCGCCGTCAGGTAAAAAAAAAATGATTTCGTTTGCTACTTCTTCAGTCACCTCCTGTCACTTCCATATCTTCTCCGTTTTTTTTTCTTTTTGTCATAGTTCAGTTGCCTTCGAGTTGGTCGGTTCCTCCCTACTTGAAGAGAGTCGTTCCATGTCAGGATTGTTAAACTCCAGCGAGGTAGTTCACAGCAGTGATCACGTCTCCCCCAGTGTCTTATCCAAATATATGTAGCTGCTCACCTGTGGCTCATCTCCTTTATTTCCAGTACAGTTTATGTTGCCGTCTGGTGGACCCTCTCCAGCAGATTCATACGACACCCGATGTGTGGTGGTGATCAAAGTGATGCCACAAACTCCAGTTGGAGTCTAATAAAACTTCCAATTATTTTCTGAGCCCCTTTCTGGTCTATGTACTTGAAGACAACCGCGACATTCCCTCCCTACCTGGTCTTGTAGTTACTTTACTGATGCTGTATCAACACTAGAGTCCCTCTGACAGGAAGGATCCTGTCTTGCCTCTCAGGAAGGTGATGAGCATAACCTGCCCTCAAGTCACTGTCTTCACCACTGGTAGTGTGTAGTTCTAACTACCTACGAATACTTGTACAGTAGAGAAGAGGGAGTTCTGCACTCGTCAGGTCCTGTTTCTTAATCTTTCTTAACTATTAAAGTTTTTTTTTCATCCTTCATTTACTGTTTGTATTCAAGGTTTCTTCATCTACCTTGTTCCAGTCATTCACAACAATATCATTTTGCAGAAACTACAGAGCTCTAAGTGATGTCTCCTCTCTTCCAGCAGTGAGATATTCACGGCGCAAACCTCTCCTGGTAACTCCGTTCCCTCAAGTACCGTCTGCGTTACTACTCGCTCGACCTTCTATCAAAAATCTATGCAGTCCCTCACGTGGGGTGACCAGCCCGGTGTGGCTTGCTCTAGCTGCATTATCTGCTATGCAAATTATTTTCTAAAAATTCAATAAAGCCGTGGTAGTGAGGTTGTGGTAGTGGTAGTCTACATTCCTTCACCGTGCTACTGGATATGATCTTTGGAAAGGTTCAACCTCTTGGATTCCAGGACTTCCAGGTGATGACGAGAGCCTGGAGAGGTCTGGAAACCAAAGGTATAATTCGTCTGGTCCAGAGACTGAGCAGTACTGAAATGTGTGTAGACCACAACTCCCTGGAGTACTGGAAGGCCACGAAGCTCTAAACATAACACATTCACCTGAAACAAAATTCAGGGATCCATATCTTCTAATGTTACTGAGAACAACTAGAAAATTTTATATCATTTCAGCTAATGTCACACAAGTGCTTCACGATTCGCAGTTCACCAAGTGGTGGTTCGGCGTTGGTACTACAACAGCTGATCCTGAAGTGTATCATCACTTGCTGTCCGAGACGTAAATGCCTCTCTTGTCGCAGCGTATAGCCTGAAGCTGACTTTATACCGACCCCCTTGAGCACGACGGTATGATCCTTGGGTATGCTGGTCCGCCGTTTGACCTGACCCTCAAAGATTAGACCAGAGGCCAGGTCATCCTGCCCGAGGGTCGTAAAGTCGTGCTCAAGAAATCAATAAACTGAACAGATAACGCTGGGTGGTCGAGTTATATATGGCCTCTACAGACCATGTGACTTTCATTCGTTTTTCTTTAATTCAGAATGTTTTTGTGGATCTCAAACAATATTTCACCTTCCTGGATGGGTCACAGTTCGTCCAACTAGAAAACGGCAAATATAATTCTTTTTTAAGATATAATTTTGGTTGCTTCTCTTAACTGAAGTCCAGTGACTTACAAGAGGTTAAGAAGTCATATCATCTATTGCTGTTGCAAACCTCAGTCCCATGTACTCATTGCGGTCTCCCTGACAAAAGGCAAATCGTACACAAGAGTAATATCATCACAAATTTACGTTTTTTTGCTGAATACAGAATCAATCTGCTTGTGTTATAGGTATACGTATACAGACTGTTTACTTATATACCAGATATTTACGTTTCACAGGGCAGTGCCATGATGGTCTGAGAAGTACAAGTATTATAAAGTCTGATATAAACACAGGCCGTTTCTTCTTCCCTGTTTGGATCGCAGGAGGCGAGCCATTTTGATCTGGGGTTTGAATCTTTCGTGTACATGCAGGTTGGGCTGTGACTCTCCCACAGGCCATGTACTGTGGTGAGGTTCTGCCGAGTAAGATGCTGTAGCATCATGACATTATGGTCCAGACAATTGCTATCTCGTGTTAATGTCAGAACACCTCGAAGTTGGCGATGACTGATCCAAAGCGGTCCCCGGAGTCGGACAGGTCACAATACCAGGGCACCTTACCCAGGGTCAAACCGCTCACACTATATGCAGTACAGAGGTATTTACAAGTTTCAGGAAACAACTGACCACTGACTTCAGGACCAACTCATGAAGTATCAACGACAGACCACGGCCCCCGAGCCGAGACCTGCGAATCCTGAAGGTCAGACCTGTCATCGCACGAGGCTGGAAGACACTGGAATTCACGCATGGTCAATCCTCTATTTACGCTCCGTTTTCCTCCATCCTATGCATCCTGCTTATCTAACCCTCCTACAGTGTTTATAGCTAGTGTCTGTATTGCAGGAATTCCCGTAAGTCGTCGGTGGCCGGGTCTCGCACGCCCTCTGCTGCCTCAACCCCTAGCCAAGACAGGATCCTGAAGGAGGCGGCCAACTTTCCAGCAGATACGGTAGAGGACGCCTTGCTGCCTCGCCGGCCGGAGGAGGAGTTGACGGAGCTGACGGGGTCGCGCGCCCTGGCCATCCGGCTGGTGGACCACCCGGCACCCACCAACTGCACCAAGTATGTCGTCCTCCGACCCAACACTGCTCCTTCCCCTGCTCCGTCCACCAAGCCGCCATTACTGCCGAAACGACCAAAAACCGCCAAGATCATAAGAAAAGTTCCCGAGATCGAATTCGCCCTCAAATGGGACCTCAAGGAGAGTGACATCATGGAGGAAAAAGAAGAGGACGAGGATGAGGCCATCGAGATCGTCTCTCTCAAGAAGAGCAAGACGCGGGAGCCTCCCTCTCCACGATCCGTCAGTTCCGTCGACTCTGGAGTCCACGTTCCAAAGACGGCATGGAACGACGGTCCAGACACGCGCGAACTCACATCGAAGTTGGAACACCTCGAGATGAACAACGACAACAAAGGAGTTCCGTCCCCGTCTCAGAAGCGGTCCCCAGAGCCCGAGTCTGGCTACGGCACTCCCAAGTCCCGCGACTCACGGGCCAGCTTACCCTCAGTAGGCTCGAGGTCCAGCTCGGGCAGAAGTAGCGGCATCAAGCTGCCCCTCAAGCCCGGCAGTGCCACGCCTGACAGCAAGAACGGAAGCCGGAGGATCTCCATAGATTCCCAGAGACTGGCTGAGGAGAGCCCTAAAGTGACACCCAAGTCTAGGGTAGCCTCTCCCAGCGTAGGACAACGCACACCCAAGTTGTCTCGGGACTCTGGCAGAAGCGCGGAGGCTCGGGGGTCGCGGAAGGAATCCGTACCTGCAAGTCCACGACCTGCAACGAAGAAGGCGGCGGAGCCGCAGCTCAGGGATCCCCTGGCCATCATGGAGACTATGGACTCCGTGTTCCACACAGTGCCTCTGCGGGACACGGGCAGAGGGACGCACACAACCAGGAGCGCGTCGCAGGAGAAGCATCAAGTTGTTGCAGCGACGCAGACGGAGGAGCAGGCCTGCCAGACGACAGTGAAGCCCTCTGATGACGACCAGAACAGCGGCGGCGGCGTCGGTACGCCTACTGAAGCCAAGGTAAGTCGACACACCAGGTGCTGAGGTCTACTTGTCACACATGTGCTTAACAGAATCTCGCTGGTGATGTCGCATGAATTCTATCAACGCTCGTCTGTTGACCAACACGCACACACTGTCTCTGTTGTCTAAGTGAAGTGCTGTTGACTGCAACGAGAAACCAGTCTGACTTAGCTTAAAATTGTCACAGGGATCCTGTATATATCTTCTGTTGATTTCGTGATCTGTCAGCCATTATATGTGCCAATCCTGCCCCTCTCTCTGCCATCTTCTTCAACCTGTCTTTCATCTCACCCATCTGTCTCAAAGTTGTCTTTTGACTTTTTTTCATTTCTATCAAGATATTGCTCCATAATGTTACTGTCCTTATTATTCTCTGTTCAACATTTATCTTGATGTGAGGAATATTTCTAGAATTACAGTAACAGCATCCAGCGCTCCGACGCCCACACAGTCCCTTCTCTTTCTAGATGGTGTCACGCGTCTCAACATCTATTTCCTCGCCATGGTTTCAAAGGCTCAAGCACAAAGCCAGTGTCCTGCCTTACATTTCCTGTACTCCCACATAACCAAGCACATTGCTGGAAGTCCTTGAAAACGCCGGAACAACCCTACGGTAGGATAGCCTGACCTCTGACCTAACCTTTCAAGGTCAGGGCATCACACCGTGGGGTTGTACCGTTGTGACCGAGAGGTCTGTAATCGTACATCCCCGAGACAGTACAGTTTATAGTCAGTAAACGTCGAGCTCCCGGTTGATTCTGTCGGTATTGATTGTGTCCCTAACTCTTGGCTGGTTCTCCTGGTTCCTTTTCTTTTACAAAATTTGTCACCAGAAACTCTTATCGAAGCCAAGCAGGTGAAAAGGGGGTGGGGGTGGCGGCTTGAAGGAAACGAATAAAGAAAATGTGCGATTAAGAGATCAATTGTGAAAGCAGGATAAAAAGACAGATGTTTGGTGTAAACAAGGAACAGATATTAACTCTAGCCCGGTTACTTAGTTTCAATGAGCCAAAGGGTAAGATCAGCATTCCATGGGCCGTACACAGTGAGAGGGGGTGTATGTGGTCTTAGAATTATCTCGAAACTTGAACGTGTTAAAACAAATGTCCGGTTGGGTGGATGTAGCTTGATGTTGACGGGCCTAATGACCCTGGCAACTGACAGGCCTGAGGCTCAAGCAAACAACTAGCAATCTCCAGACGGAGGGTGTGAGATGGTTCCGGACACTACTTCAGCAGTCAGGAGGGTAGTACTTCCCTGGGCGGCTGCTGTCTACAGCCTACGACACGGTGGATGTTTGGTTCGACTCCTGCTTTATGGCGGCGTCCTTCCACATTCTCTCTCAGACTCTTCATTCTCAGTTAAACTTTTAGTCCATCAGAGTCTTGGTTCCTCCTTGTGACACCTGTTCCTTCCTGTTCTGTTACTCTGGGTATTCCCCATGAATCTTGGGTCCCCTGTAACGCATGATAATCACGAATTCTAACGTAAACACCCGCGCTAATCCTGGCGTCATGCCTGGTCCCCTCCCCCCGCAGGTGCGGCACAACCACCCTGGACACATGAGGTCCAGGAACTGTCTGGCGTGCGAGGTGAGGGCCATGGAGGACCCGCCGAAGAAATTCCAGGGACCCTCAGACTACAAGCCCGCCTTCAAGGCTGGCAGGGTCCGACAGAACTCCAACGCCAACAAGCCAAAGTGGGTGCTGACGACACGTAGTAGTAGTTGTGAGGATTGGAACTAATTTGGAGAGGTAGTTAAGGGGGTTATAACCATTTGGGGTATTGATCAAGTGGGTAACAATGATTTCAGAGTGGTAGGTAAGCGGGTAGTGAGGACATCTGGTGGTGGCTCACTGGGTGGTGCCAATCACAGGAATGCATCGCCCACTCAGCCACCCTCCCACGTACCAACTTGTAAAGATAATCAGGTGGAGCATATGAGTTTGTTTGACGATGAGATGGGTCGTAATGACTTGCGATAGTAGTTGGGTAGTTACATAAGCAATGGTGTTGTATAATGTGACTAGTGACGACTAAATGATTCATTATGATGACGTGCTGACGACTTGCAGGGTGATTTAGATGTGTGGCGACAGCTAATCTAAAAAGGTAAGTGGGTGGTGATGAGTTACGTAGGTAATTTAGTGGTTGGTGACGACTTGTGGGGGTAGTTAGGTGGGTAGTGACGACCTGTGGAGAGTAGCAAAGTGGGTGGTGACGACCTGTGGAGGTAGTTAGGTGGGTAATGACAACTTGTCGGAGTTGTTAAGTGGGTGGTGACGACTTGTGGAAGTAGTGACGACCTATGGGGATAGTTAAGTGGGTGGTAACGATCTATAATGATGTAAGTGGCAAGTAAGTGATTCATCTTAGGTACAGTCAAGTTAATGGTAGAGTGACATAGGTATAAGGTGGGTAAAAAGAATCATAAGACTTATAAAGTGAAAAGTCACGACCAACGAACTCTGGTAAGTTTTGGCAACGTGGTGGTAGTGGATCAGGGGTAGTGGTCATGCAGAGGTTATCAGGCTACGGTAAAGTTCGGGAAGGAGTTATTTAGTTGGCTCGTCATTGGCAGTAGCTGCAAGACTGGTGGGAGAGTGGTAGCACCATGTGTTGGGAGACTGGTCGCGCCAGGAGGCAATATGTGTTGGAGGGTGGTCAGGTTAAGACATTAAAACACTCCAATTAAATTCCCAACTTCCTACTAATACTAATATCCATATTGGTTTCTGACTTATCAGAAAATCAACCTGAAGGTATTCATATCCTTGAGGGTTGGAAGATCCGCCTATCTTTACATATGAAGCCAACTCTGTAGTTTTACGAGAGGCAAGTAAGATAGTCTTGCAGGGTAGGGCAATGTACAAAGGTGGTAAGATGGCACACACAAAGATTGACATTCTTTTAAAGTGGAATTCAACCAAGAGAATTATAATTTAATCAGTGATGATAGTATTTCTAGATAATTCATTCATATCTAATTTATGTATATTAGGCAAATTATATACTTTCACATAGACTGATCACAAGGTGGGAACATCTCAGACTAAAATATCTTAACTTTTAACTGTTGTCTTAATGATTGCAACATTGTTGTGAAGACTGATAATTTGAGCTACATTTAGCATCTTGATAAAATCCTAAACACATCAACTTTACTATACCAACGGCGATATCAAGAGATTCCTTGCAGTATTATTATTATCAGTATTACTAGCAACAGTGGTGTGGTAGTAGTATAGTTATCATTTTTATCAGTATCACTATTTTAATTATTATCGTTTATTCTATTCATTTCTATATTTTCCTTTTTTAGCATCTTTTATTAACTGCCAGAAGTCAGAATACAACGTTACTGTAATTGTATAAACCTGACCTTCTCCCACCGCAGGTACACCCGGCAGAGCGACCGTTACAACGCGAGGCTGCGGTCCCGCCACGACCCGCCGCGGTACTGGCCCATCAACACCCTCAGCTCCCCCTTCTGCAACCGCCCCGGGTACGGCCAGGACCAGTACCCGGACCACCTGCGCCTCCGCACCACCTACGGCATGGCCCACACCCAGGCACCCAAGCCCGTCCACGGGCCCCTCATCAAGAAGCTCTACCTCTGAGTCCGTGTACGATAGCTCTTTGAGGCCTTACAGGGCTCTCCTGTGTGCTGGAGACGTTCTGGTGAAGCTGCAGCCTTATTTAATGGTGTGCCTCATTAACTTGGGGGCTATGAACTATACATGACACCTGGAAGTGCGGACTGTGGGTCTACATTTGGGGCAGGCAGCTCTATATACGAACGCCAGAGCTGTTCTAAGCATCTGTGGCAGCTCTATACGTGTGTGGGCGTGGTGGTCCTAGACGAGGATGTAACTAATGTGGTTGTGGTGGTGGCTGCCGTACAGCGTGTCTGAAACGTCCAAATTCAAGAGCAGGACTCACTGGGTTGACTTTAGTTCAACAGATGTGCATATTATGTAATGAAGTGAGAGACAGACATATCCACGAGTCCTCAGTACTCATGGATATGTATCTGCCAGTTCATGACATACAATCTAAAGTTTAGCTTAGTCAGTTTAGTTTAATTTATTGACCACAGCTACATTTTAAATATTACATACGTTCAATACATACTAAATAAAAAACATAAAAAGATAACTGTAGTCCACAAAATAGTAAAACTGATTAAACAAAACTAAAATAAACAAAGGGAACAACAAACGAGCAAAACACAATCTGAACAACTCCAGTATATCATGAATTAACCCACAAGTTACGTCATGGGGAAGAATATCGACGAATAAGTCTTCTCGTCTGTTGATACTGTAAGTCTGTCTGACATTGGCCGTTAATGGACATGCCTCAACCGCATGCCTCTCGGTCTGTACGAGGCCACACACACACACACACACACAAACGTTCCTGGAGTGGAGGGCGGCCAGGCCCCCGCCTGTTCCAGCCTCCCGTATGTGTACTATAATCCATGGCAATACTAATGACAAGTACCAAAGGATCGTCGTGCGTAGTAGATCTTTCGGACCACATTTCAATAAAAAAAATATACGTCGCTTGGGTTTGATTAAATCTGGCAGTGACGGGCGGCCTGCCTGGGCGTAACCCACCTGGTTCCACGTCGTCCTTCTCACCCCAACAGTTGCTGTAACGCCCAGTTGTACAGTGTAATGGCGGGCTGGATATCTGCCCCACACCAAGACCCGCACCCGTGCATGGGGAACGACATCAAGGCCGCCTCCAACACCCGTCGCTTCACAATGAATGGCGCATCGTCGCTTTTGGCAGACGCGTTACGCAAACTTCAATA
>JAUTYZ010226854.1:0-10418 GCA_032273725.1 Panulirus interruptus
GTCCAGTGTTATTTGTGACAAGGAGAGATTGTATGTTTGTGGACAGAATACCAACGGTGGACAGATGAGATTAGAAATGCTGTGGAAGAGAAGAAAAAGGCATATGGTAGATCGCTTGAAAGGAATGTACCAGTGGAAGTTCTGCAAAGGAGTAGGGAAGAATATAAGATGTGGAAGCGGAATGTAAAGAAGCTGATAGAGAAAAGCAAAGAAAGAGTAGGTGAAGATTTGGAAGAAAGTTGAGTGAAAAGTTTAGGGAAAATAAGAAGTTGTACAGGAAGGATGGGAAAATGAAGAGGTGGATGTAAGAGTGTAAATGTAAATGTGAGAAGTAAGGAAGTGGAGTTGCTATATCAAAAAGAAGAAATGACAGGAAGATGGAAATAGTATTTTGAAGAACAGATGAATATTGAAGATGAGGCAGCAGTTGTTACATGCACTGGTATGGGGGATGGAAGGAAATGGATAAAAGTGCATTGGACTATAGCAAGAAGAGAGATAAAAAGGGCAATAATGAGGTTAAAGGTAGGAAAGGCACCTGGAGTGGATGGGATTATGGCTGAAATGTTGAAGTTTGGAGGGGAAAGTGTGATGGAGTGAATGCATTTGATATGTGATTTCGCAGGGAAGCAGAAGGTTGAGCCTGAGGATTGGATGGAAGCTAGTATTGTTCCTTTATTCAAAGGAGAAGGTGCAAAGGATATATGAAGCAATTATAGGGAATAAGTCTGTTAATTATAGCCATCGGTTGCCCAGTAATTTTTTTTTTTCTATGTCCCAACCTCATCTCAGTTGGGGTAGCAACAACTTTAATCTATCATGGCTCCTATGGTGTGACAAATTTCTCAATAGACAAACAGATGTATATTTACCAATGGTCAGATTCAAACCCTGGGTAGGGCATCTGGCCATCTTGGCCAGACGGTGGCTATGTTGTTTAATCTCTGTGTGGTCAAAAAAAAGGTGGCTAGACACCCTACCCAGGGTTCAAATTCGACCACATGATGAATATACATTTGTCTGTCTATCAACATATTCGTAACACTCTTGGAGCCACGATAGATTAAAGTCACTGCTACCCCCATCGAGATGAGATTGGAACATAATGAAAAATCGTTGGGCAACTGGTGGCTATCTTTTAACCTTCGTGTACCTAAGGTGGCTGGATGCCCTACTCAGGGTTCGAATTCAACCCATGGTGAATGTATATTTGTCACATCATCAGAGCTGTGATAAATGAAAGCTATTGCTACCTCTACCGAGATAAGGTTGGAACATAGCAAAAAGTCAATGGGTGACCGGTGGTAATGTCTTTTAACCTCCATGTGGCCAAGGTGGCTGGACACCCTACCCTGGGTTCAAATCTAACCTGTGGTGAATATACATTTGTCTGTCTATTGATATCTTTGTCACACCATCAGAGCCATGATAGATTAAAGTATTACACTCATGGGGCCCTATCTCGGACATTCTCTGCTGTCAATAACCTCTTAAATTTTGTATGCTGTCTGCATTAACCATGCCCTCAGCCATTCTGTTCCATTCATCCACCACTCTTTATATTGTAAAAGTATTCATTTACATCCTTTTTTAACAAGTTTCTTAGTTCCATGTTATATCCTCTGGTTGCTCTATCCCTACATCTCTTGAGGAACTGTTTACTGTCCACATCATTGATGTCTTAAAAACTTAAAGGTCATAATCAGGTCACCCCTCACTCTTCTCTCTTCCATGGTGGGTAAATTTAAAGCCTCCAGCCTTTCCCTGTAACTTAGCTTTTTTAATTCTGATGCCATCTTTGTTGCCCTCCTCTGGACTTTCTCTATGAGATCTTTGTGCTTCTTTAGGTGTGGTGACCAAACCTGAGAAGCATACCCTAGTTTTGGCCTTTTGTATTATATGAACAGCTTGCTCAATATTTTCTTATACATATACATGAAAACTATTCTGATATTTAACAGTAGACAGCTTATCCCCCTAAATATTCTAATATGGGACTCTTGGAACAGGTTAGAGATGATGTTGACTCCAAAGTCCTTCTCACACACATAATCCTGCAGCTTATTTCCTACTAAATAATAATCATATTAAAGCCATCTTTTCTTTGTTTCATCTTCATTGCTTTACATTTTCTTGGCCTTTGCATCGTCTGCAAACATATTTAGGTCATTTATATAGATCAAGAAGAGTAATGGTCCTGGAAACAAACCCTGTTGCAGTCCCCTGGACACATCACTCATTTGGAAAAGGTTTCCCTAACATGCATCCTTTGTTCCCTCCAACTGAGATAATCATCTATCCCTTGTAGGAATATTCCCCTTTTCCTGCTTGGTGAACCAGCTTTTTAATCAGCCTATTATGTGGTACAGTGTCAAATGCTTTGTGGCAGTCAAAGTACAAAAATTCCACCCAGCCTTCCATTTTCTATAGGACTGACCTCACTTTCTCGTAGAATTCTAAGAGGTTAGTTATGTGACTTCCTTTCCCTAAAACCATGCTATCTCTCACTAAGGAAATTTTTCTTATGTAGAATCCACTTGCTTTCCAAAAATCTTTTCCAGATCCTTACACACCACACTTGATAGTGAGACTGGTCTGTAGTTCATTGCCTGTTGTTAGTCTTCTTTCTTACACATAAGAATGACATTTTTCCCTCTCCTATTCCCTGGGCACTTTGCTTCTTAACAGTGAAGTCTTAAACAGTAATGCAAGTGGTTTATTGAGCATATCTGCACACACCTTTAGTACATATGATGAAATTTCATCAGGACCATAAGCCTTGTATGGGTCAAGTCCTTTGAGTATTCTGTTAACATCTTTTCTAGATATCTCATTGATTTTCAAAACCTCCTCCCCATTTCATCCCATTGGTGTTAGTGCTATAGTGTCTTCCACTTAGAAGAATTTTTAGATTTTCACCTGACTTGTCCGCAATATTCTTTTCAAAGTTTCCTTGTTCGTCCTTTCTTATCCTGCTATATTCGTTCTGTGCTCTCTTATAATTTACACATCTCGAAGCTCCGTTGATATATGATGTCTTTTATTGCACCATTCCTTCCTCTTTCTTACCATTTCTTGTGTATTAGAGGCTTAAGGCACCCATGCCTCTACTCGTGCACTGTAAATTTCACAGAACCTCTTATCACAAAGCCCTGGTTCCTAGCTAATGAATTTCATTTCCCAGTTTTTGTTACCATAGAAATTATTGAGGTTACCACGATTATATCTTCTCTTTACTTCCTGTCATACCTTTGCTCTTTTAATGTTCTCTTTTCCCACATACTCAAACCTGAGCGTTACATGATCACTTCTTCCAACTGGTTTATCTTATATAATGTTTTCAATATCCATGCTAGTCTGTGCGAAGATAAGATCTAGCAATGATGATGTGTCAGTCCCTCTCATCCAAAGGTGCTCTGTGACATGTTCATGTAGGAAATTTTCCAGTATATACTGAAAATTTGTGTATCCACAACTTCCTATCACCATGAGAATCCAAATTACCCTGGTATGTCTCTTTATAATTGAAATCCCCATTATCAGTACTGTACCATTTCTAAGAAGTGAGTATTTCACTGCTTCATGTGCCATCCTGATTGTTCCTTCATTGTTATCATTGTGTGTCTTTTCCAGATTGTTGCAGTTCTTTGGGGGATTATATAATAATAGTTACCCTTCCAGTATAGAATGTTTTAAAGGGCCATCTTCCTCCATTTCTTGAAACATCTGGCTTTCTTTTTTAAAAGGGTAAATCCTCCCTCACCTTTGCCTTCTCTTTCCTTTTCTTGCCATCATGTATCCCTCTAGGCAGAACAGGTGAGAGCTTATCTCTTTGGTAAGCTTAGTGTCCATGACTCCAATAGCATCAGGTGCATGTTAGCTCATACAGTCCTTGAATTCCAGCTCTTTGCCACTAACTATTAATCCATCAGTATTTGGATACATTACTTTCGGTCTGACACGACCATATCCTAACACTCCTGCCCCCTCTACAGTTTTAGTGGGGCTGCTCCATCCTTTTGCCATGAATGGCATCTCCAATTTTTTTTCTCCTGACTGTACTTTTTGTTTTGCTTTTCTTCCTCTCCTCTTAGGATTTGTCATATTTGATGAATATTTCACTGAATTTCATCATGCCTCTAAGATTCTTAGCTTTTTGTAAGTACTACCTGTCTTGATAACTCCAAGACAAATGTGACTATAACTGGTCGCCTCCCTACATCCAGGTTATAACCACCAATTTGTCTCCTTTCATTTATCATGGAAATCGTTTCTGACAGTCCTATAGCCTCCAACAATCTCAGAGGGAGCCTGGCTCTCGTGGGAGCTGGGTGGGATAACAAGCCCAACCCCCTAGGCCCAGTGCTTAGGTCCCTCACCACCGGCGGGCCACCCTAGAGCATAGGGCCCGCACCTCCCGAGTTGCAGGGAGGTTTAATCTCAAACAACAACAGAGGTCCAGAAAGTTTGGCTCGTTGCCCATTTACTAGTGATGAAAAAGGAGAGGTATACAGGCCATTTTTTCTCCTACACTACTAGTGTTGAAAGACTAGGCATATAACTTCACCATTATTGATGCTGGAGAAAACTGATTAGTCACATACTAGTGCAGATGACAATCTAATTACCTGTATACTGGACTTAAATGAAGAAACACTAGCTACCCTTATTCTGGTGCCGTAGATCCATAACTTTTTATTTATAAGTTGTGCATGGAGACAGTCTCTATTTATTAATGGCATATATAGAAAATCATTTGCTTGTGGCAGTGCAGGTGAATTAGCTAATGTTCCAGTTACAAATTTTGTAAGACATGCATGTTACCCATTTGCTGTTGGTTCAAAGACATGATAGTTACCAATTTTATAATGGGAGAATGAGACATTTTTTACTAATGTACTTGCAGTGCATGGAGAAAACTGGTTCACAATTTATAAACAGTGGCAGGGGACAGCTGGATTCTTCATTTATTGATGTAGGAAGATGTCTACTTACCCATTTGATAGGAATTCATGAAGATAGGCTAGTTACTTGTTAACTAGTTGTTCTAGAAGGCAGTTGGTTCCTGAATTATGAGTAAAGCTTTCCCTAGTGTAGTGATTGGGTTATGTTCCTAAAACCTGTCACTGTGTAAAATGTTATACAAACAGTTTAACCCCATTACATAAGAGGAATTATGTTCATCTCTAATTTTCCATATCTAACCCTTACATATTGAATATACAGGCATCAACTTAGCCTAAAAACTACATACCACAAAATTTCATCTATTGATTTAGACAATATTTAATGAAAGCAAAATGTGGTGCTGAGGGCTTGAGATGGCGGTGGAGTAAGGGCTATTTTGAGGAAGAAGGAGGGTCACTAGGGTTTACGTAACCCCCAAAAGTATCTGATTCAGGAATTTGCAACTGAAGGTAGAGGAGATAAAGTTTTTCTAGCCCTTTTTAAAAACTAGCAGATTAAGCTGTGACATACCTCTGTCTGTCTATCTCTATAAAGCTCCCTGAATGTAAGTGAAAGATCTATAAGTCCTTTAAAGAACCAGAGGGGAGATTCATGTTTAGGATCCATATCATAAATAATGCCCACAGCAATGTCTAAGTGGTTGAACACTTCTGCTAACTAAGGAGTCGGCAACCCTAGACATGCATGCTAAATTTGGCACACACATTTTTTTTTTTTTGCAATGGTAATGATTAAAATCTAAAAATGATAGCTTTGTATTATTTACAGTTACTACTCTATCATTGTTAATACACTGAGTGTACATACTTGTATAAACTATAACCTTAATAAATGTACTTTATGATATTGTATGCTACATTTAAAAAAAGATGATGGCTTGTGCTGAGGGTTCTTGAGAGTAAAAGGGGCACCCAAATAGTAAGACACTGCCAATCCATATGCTAACTGCTTGGTTATAAAGTGATGTGTGGTAGATGTTTCTGCACTTTCCTCTTGGAGTATTTCTTCCTCCAACTTTATGAGTTCCTCATTGGTCAGGTCCTCAGAATGTGACTCCAGCAGCTCATCTTGTTATCAAGAGTTACAATTGTCTGCTGGATGTGGGATATTGTCTGCCAGCCCAAAACTTGGGGAAACCATGCTCTCACTCAGTCCATACCTTACCCCAAATGCCATTCATTGTCAAGGGTTTAACTTTCTCCCATAAAGTAGTGATATTTCCACAGTATTCATGATGTTATAATTCTTCCACCATTCCCTGATCAAAAGTGTAATCTCCCCATATGTACATCAAGAGCTGGTAAAATTTCCTCTTCAGGTAACATGCTTAATCAGCCCTGATCCATGGGCTGAAGCTGGAAAGTGGTATTTCTTGGGAGAAACTCTTATCCTAACATTTGGATTCATCCCAGTCAAGTGTTCAGGTGGATCTAGCTTCTTTGGCTAGATTTTTACTGGCACAGTATTGCTTTACAGATGGAAGAAAAAGCCAATGAACCACTCATGAAAAATGCTTTGGGTGATCTAAGCTTTCTAGTTAGAATGTTAAATCACAGGTAATTTAGACTTTACATACCCTCCCAGAAGTATTGCAATCTTTGGCTGCCTTGAACCACAGAACAGGCTTTTCTTCCTTGGTAATAAATGTCCTGGCTGGTATTCTTTTCCAAAATAAGCAGTTAATCAACATTAAACACTAGTTAAGGTGTGTAACCTCATTCCTCAAAAATTTCCTTTAAATACTAAATTTAACATTTTGCCGCTTGTGTAGCAACATTGGTAGCCTCACCAGTCATGCACAGATTTTATGCAAACTGTGATGCCATTTGAATCTCTCAAATCACCCTTACTTGCAACAAAAGTTTCCACCTACATTGTTTCATCTAGTTCTTACATTGTCATTATTCAATAGTTTTGCCTTCTGGATAATCATAGATGTTATCAGCATGTTCCTCGGAGTCCATTCGTCTGTCCAGACACTCGGTAGGTTTTTCATCTTCTCCATCACTCTTGTATACTAACTAATCTGTTAATGGAGTGCCAGACAGAGAACTAGTTATTATATTTATTTTTTCCCAAGAGGCCACAGTTGAGTGAACAAGATTCATGGACTATAACCATGAGTTTCTTGCCTTCATCAGACCTCCTAAGCACCAATTTTTTCACATTCAGAGTGATAGCCTTACATCCTGTAATCTCCCAAGTACCTTTGTTGTTCTCTGTAAACACACTGAAATGACTACACGTACTTTGGAGGCAGGAAATGCAGAGAAAATGTGGTGAGCAAGCATTGGCCAAAGTGTGGCTTTCTTTACAGGCTGACCACTAGTGTGGGATGCAAATCACAGATTATTTTGACATAATTTCACCATGAAATCCAAGATGAGTGAAAACTTTATCTTACAATACTTTGAAATATTATCATCAAAGGATGAGAAATATGAAAAAGATAAGTATTTCTTCAAATGTGTCGCAACTTCTGGGGGCCGTGGGACTTTATACCAATTTATTCCTTATTTCTCAACTGTGAAATGTGCAACATTTTTTGCTCCCTTGAGTTTTCAATGCATAGTGTATAGCTGTAGAGTAGAGTGATGGGGTTTGTTATCCTCTTACTGATGATTAAGAAACAATGACTGGTTCCCAGCATATGAATACTGAAGGAATACAAACTTCTTTCCAATTTGATAATGGCATGGGAAGATAGGCTGGTTCTCAATATGTTAGCGGTGCAGGAAGGCAGGCTTGTACCCCATATACTTGCACTGCAAGAAGACAGCTAATCTAACCATTTATTATTGGTATAGGACATCTTTGATTATGAATGGTTTGAATTTATAATGTAGTATATTTGTGTTGAATTTTCTGAAAATATTGTGTACATTGAGTTGAAATAATTACACACAGTCAGAACTTTTTCATAGATTTCAGTTTAGAATTTTTTCTTTATTAATAATGGGACGAATTTATGTTGATAGTTTACATGTAAATTAATATTTCTTAATGCAAACTTCTCTTATGAATGAGTATATGAACATGCAGAACTCTTATACAGCATCTTATGCATTGCCTGTCAGATTTTTCAAACTTTCAGGGTGTGGTTATAAGTAGCTGAAATGTTTGGCAATTATTCTGTATGTGTCACTTCAAAGAGAATGTTGGAAAAGGTATACAAGATAGGTAAGTAGAAATTAAACTACACAAGTATTTTAGGGGATATAGATTATTATACAGTATAATAATGTGCTTATAGTGACATTTCTTCCCATATGAGAAGCACTAATAGTAACAAAAGGGGCAACATCACATATCAGCAACTAAAAAAGTAGAAGTTATGTTCAAAAGCTAATATGGGCACAAAGTGACAATATTTTTTGATGAAAAATCTCTGCTATAAATATCTTTTCATAATTAGCTTTACTTTTCTTTAGCAAATCAACAAATCTGCAACCCAATTCAAGATATGATATGTAACACTAAGGAATAGGGTAACAGATTACTGCCCAAACAATATAAAGAACTCAGATTTTAGTTTAGGAATAAATATAGCAAATAAACATTGCTTTTAAGAGAACAATAGAGTCTGAAAAACTACTAAAATTGTTGAATTATGCTTGTATCAGTTCAATGTAAAAATTACAGATGCATAGTGATAATGAATATATAAATTACTTGAAACTGGGAAATCATGTACTTACAATATACACAAATTTATATGTTGTACTCTTAATGAAGGTAAGTACTGTATCCTCAGTATTGAACAGCCTATTGGCATCACTGACATATTGAACATTGGAAAAAAATTCCTGTTATAGTTTTCATATTACAAAAAATTATTTAAGGCAATATGTTGGACAATTTCTGAAATTCATTCATGTCATGAATTCATAGCCCAAACATTTGGTTTTGCACAACCATTAGTTGCTCCTGCACTGCTCCATAAATCCTCACATTTTGAAGACTCCTAACATCTCTTTAACTCAGAATTCTTCATCAGCAACTAGGTCCAAATAAACGTCAAATGACTCTCGATTACAGCAGCCATCTGCCTTAAATACATATTTATGAAAAGTTCCATCCACGCAGATTGCTGAAATAAAGGAAAATATTATTGCTATTATTATTATTATTATCATTATTATTATATAATCACAGGACCCCATTTCCAATGGGGTTGTTTGATGTTTTTGGTGTGGGAAATGAGTGTCATATGTGTATCTTATGTGATGCCTAGAACTGGTGTCCTGTTCAATGGATTGTCCACAAAAGGTAACTGGAGGGTACAGGTTGAATTCATCGTCTGTTTGGGGTTAAAAGAGTGATTGAAGACTTCTGTAGAGATGCAGGCATTCTGCTCTGGGTAAGCCACTGTTCCAATTTTGTAATGTGCTACATTTTAATTGCTGCTACCCTTGGTGTCAGGGTGTTGTGATGTGATAGTGAGGTCATGTGTATGAGAGGATCTTTGTGTTGTGGTTTGCTGGAGATAATAGGTCATGTAGGAAGAGACTCATTATCAGATCTATACAATTAAAGTTATCATCATACAGATGCAACACAACTGGTTGTAAAATTTACTGTGTACTTTAACATAATGCAGAGGAAGGACAAAATTTTACTGTGTATTTTGACACATAATATAGAGAAAGGACAAAATCTTGACAAAAAGAAAAAGTTTCATGAGTAACAGGAATTTATTAACAGAGGAACCTAGAAATGTATTAGGTGTGCTGTATGTGGAATTTTTGTATGGGCCACCTAGCTATATAGCGGGGAATAATCTAGAGGACCTTGAGTGACTAGAGAATGACATAAATTTAATGGCTCTTACCATACACAGTAGAATTAGCTCCAAAGGCACAAACACAGGCACACTCAGGAGGAACAGTGAAATTTGCAAGTGCCCACTGGGATTCCATGTACCCTCCCAAGAATCCCATTCCTGAGAATCTATAAAATCAACAAATTAATCAATAGATACATAATATATAGTTTACATGAGAATGACTGCCTAGCATGTGATCATCATGTTTCACTTTAATAATAAACAGGCACCTCTGAAGGTGGCATTAGACTAACTTTTAAATTTGCTCATCCCATAAAGATGGCAATGGTCTGATGTAAAAAAAGTTTTTTATGAGCTGTAAAACCAAATAATTTCATGAATTTCATAAGAAGAAAAAATGCATAAAAAAGATGATATTACATGTGCAAATTGATATGACAGAAGCTTTATCTACTGTTTCCCGTGTTAGCAAGGTAGTGCCAGGATCAGTTGAAGAAAAGGCCTCATTAACTCGTATCCATTCTCTAGCTGTCATGTGAAATGTACAGAAGCCACAGCTCCCTGGTTTACCCAAGCTGCTTCACATGCTCTGGTTCAGTCCACTAACATTACATAGACACCTGTATAGCAAACCACTCCAATTAAATCTATTCCATGCATGCCT
>JAUTYZ010227184.1:0-16696 GCA_032273725.1 Panulirus interruptus
CCACTGGCAGAGGGCAACTCTAGTGCAGTGTTTGCAGAGGCTCCTACCTAATGTTCCTACTGACTACTTCTACCTAATTCTCCTATCTAATGTTCCTACTGACTACTTCTACCTAATTCTCCTATCTAATGTTCCTACTGACTACTACTACCTTATGCTCCTACCTAATGTTCCTACTGACTACTTCTACCTAATGCTCCTATCTAATGTTCCTACTGACTGCTACTACCTAATTCTCCTACCTAATGTTCCTACTGACTACTACTACCTAATGCTCCTGCCTATTACTTCTACCTAATGTTTCTATGCCACTTAATTTCCCAAAATAGGGTATATCTATGAGGATCTACCCTCCACAACCACTGTAATTCTTATGAGGCTGGCTGATGCTTGTCTATTGCGGCCTAGCAGTCGTATAGTAATACATTCAACTCTGTGATGTTAAGACAGAGTATTGAGGAGGCAACATTCTGGCAGCTCACATTATTTCCTCACCCTTCTGCTGTGCAGACCTGTTGACTTGCCCTAGATGATTTTTCACTTCATGATCTTTGTGTCTGGACTTAGAGATGTAACCATATCTTTTGCTTGTGTTTCATAGCATGAACTGAAAGACAGTATTTTACTCTGATTTTGGGGCTTCCTGACATATTATTTTGCCCTCTCTGTGAGGCTAGCATAGCAATCATGAATTCATTGCACTGGTGCAAAGGTTTCTATTAATTTACTTATGATTTGATATTTTCTTTCGTAACCTTCAGATTGCATTTAAAAAAGTTGCCTCCCCCAGCATGATGAATATTAGCAATATTTGATATATTAAAAGAAATATTTTATGATCCATTTAGATACCATGAATACTCAGTAATATCAAGACCTTGCTTGTCTGGACCTCTTGAAGGAATGGTCATAAAAATGTCCAGATACATCCCTGTTAGCTGGTCGAGTTGATCAAGGTGCATCCGATTGCATATTGTCAGCAGTGTACTGTGAATCTTCATTACAGGGGGAATTAGAGAATGTGTTAGAGTAGGGTTACGCTCTCAAATGTAACTCTCACAATAATGAAGATACTTTGACGCATATTTTTTCAGTATACAACTGCCTTTAAAATATGTGGGTGGGGGAAAATGATGGTTTGGTGGGGACAAAAGTGAGAAATTGCAAAGGAAAGGTTAAAAAATGCTGTGTTAGAGGATGAAGTTAGGGGGAAAGCTGCTGGAGGCAGTTAAGAGCTTTACAGTGAACGTTTGGTTTATTTGTGACAAGCAGATGAATTGAAATGTGATTATGCCTTGAAATTGGGGTATAATAATGGAGGTTTCTGTCTTCATGGTTTCCAGTATTTATTTACAGGAAGTTGTAAGGGAGGTATTGACACATGTAAAGGAAGAAACTTTGTAGATGGAAGGGAGTGGAGCATTTATATGGTGTATGCAGATAATGAATTACTGATAGATGAGACTGTAAAACTGAGGGAAATTGTGAGGGAATGCAGATTATGTAAGAAGCTAACAGAGGATGGTGGAAAAAATGGGAGGAGGCAGTGGCAAGAGTATGAGAACAGAGGTTGGTAGCATGGAGGAGTGGATGAGTGAGAAGAGTTGGTAGCATAGAGAGGAGGAGTGGATGAGGAGAGAAGAGGTGGTACTAAGGAGAGACGTGGATGAGTGAGAAGAGGTGGTAGCATAGAGAGGAGAGGATGGGGAAAGAAGAGGTGGTAGCAAGTAGAGATTTGGATGGAGGAGTGGATGGGGAAAGAAGAGGTGGTAGCAAGTAGAGATTTGGATGGAGGAGTGGATGAGTGAAAAGAGGTGTTAGCATAGAGAGGTTTGGATGGAGGAGTGGATGGGGCTTGCAATAAGGACACATGGAGATGATTCTGCCTGAGACGCCCGGTTAAATAGTGTGAGTATACAATATTAGATATAGTTTATTGTGGTTTGAAAAGAATTTTTACCAAGTTTGATCTCTCAAATGAATACCAGTTTTCTTTCATTGGAACTACCCATGTAATGCTAGAACTTTTATATTAGAGTTTCCAGTCACAGATAGAAGTCCCTTTTTTATCAGTGCCACGCCTCGAGTCAGTGTCAGGCCTCGAATGAAATGTAAAAAATAATGAATAATATATTCAGTGAAAAGAAGAATTTCAAGTTTGATTTAAATATCTACTTTCTTTTCATTTTACTTTTATTCTTTCACCTGAGATGGCCTTGATTGGGGCATGTTTTACCCATGTCATGTTAGTCACTATAAAAGAAATAAAGGTGGAAAACATGCCTCTTAAAAACAGGTCAGCTGTAGTTTATGGGAAAGAAATGAAATGATAAAGCATACAGAAGCCTAATGGTGAAGGGAAAGATACAGGCAAGAGAGGTGATGATAGTGTGACATCTGATACAGTCAAGAGAGGTGACGATAGTCGTATATATGATACAGGCAAGACAGGTGATGGTAGTCGTATATATGATACAAGTAACATAGTTAATAGATTGACATTTGATAAATGGCAATTGAAGAAAAGCAATTTTATGATAAAAATCTCCTTTCACCCATTGCACCATGCTTTTTGTCTTTCAGTAGAATGGGCTGTTCCTCCCACAGATTTCTTTCTTTTGTTTTCTATTTACATAAAATGAAAGAGGTGTCAGCTGGCAGACAGGCTAACTTGCAGTTTGCACAGATACTGTTGATTAGCTAATCCTGCTGTGGAGTCATTGCTGAGTCTTTTAATGTTGATGTTTTTAGTTTCATATCTTTAAGATGCATGTAAGTTTTTGGTGTGTAATGAATTAAATCAAGCTGAAAGTCTGATAGTTTATTTCCTGGCACGAGAGAGATGCCTTTTCTTGATCAAAAAATTGTTTCTTTTATAAGGTTTTGGGAGGCCATGCAAGATCGCTGGTGTTCAGGAGGAACCTGCTGGCGAGAAATCCTTCAACCTTGGACCCATGGTAACGTTGGAGATGGTGTTCCAACATCTGAAGGGTTCTACAGCACTTACATCATAAATCTTGTGGCTAATTCAGCTATGGTGCTGCTTGTTGTTTTTCCATTGGCTTTCCTAACTTTACGGCACAGCTACCAACTTACTTTTTCACTATTCTAAACTCTAAGCAAATTCTTGCTATGTTAAATATGCATAAATCATCTTCATAAAGTTTATTCTGTAAATATAAGACCAGCCATTCAAAAATACATATACTTACATTTGGAATATTTTGATTTATTTTTCCAGTTTTATTGTTTTTTTTTTCATGGACAGAGAGAATTCTATCTATATGGGTTATTGCTATATGTGTTTATGAAACTAACATTTTGTGCCCATGAAGGAGTGTAGCATTAGAAGAATTTTAGACCTTAGAATCATAGCGCAGCTCAGTAGTTGTTTTCCAGACTTTGAATAGTTGTGGTTAAGTAAAGGCCATTGCAAAAGTGCAAGAAAAGTCTTTTATTTCAAGGGAGATATAGAGGTATATATTAGGAAAATGAAGTTTTCCAAAAATGTTTAAGAGAAATTAGCAGTTATAAAGACTTGGAGAAGAAGTCTATGAATAAAGAAACAGAATCTTCCACAGCGCTACTTTTGAACAGCAAGTTGAAAAGTATTATGAAGAAAATAGAATGAAGAAAAATTTAAATTTTTAATGATGAAACCTTTAAAATCAATATCCATCTTGTCTTAAGAGTACTTGCTACTTGTTTTCTTAGAGGCTAAATTTTCATTGGATATTAAGGTTGACATGCTTAAATTAATTTTAGATATTGAAAGGTGAAGAAAATTTTTTACCACAGAAAGTGGCCTATGAGCAATGGAGAGAGCTTTTGATTGATAGGGGTTAAAACACTACTTTACCCCACAAATGGGTTACATTCATGAGGCATCACCCCCTTTGATCATCATAAAATGTGTGAGCCTGGTGCGTGTTCTTTCACTGGACTCATCAACTACACAGCAACCTGCCTAGGCCTGTGATGTCATGACATGGAGGTGAGTTTAGCAGCTATAGCAAGCCCTCATCCAGGATCAAGCACTGACAGCTGTTGACTGTCTTGGGCCTTGTACGTACTGTACAGAATTGAGAAATGGATTTCATAAAGGAAAGAAGGGAAAGAAGGAGAGGGAAGATAAATGGATGCTCATAAGACTTTGCCCGCATTAGGTTGATAATGGATTTTCATCTTTCAGAAGGTACATTTTTCTCCAGGGTTGGAAGGTTGTGTGAGCTTCAGAGAATCCTTAGGATCTTTGGGGTTAGGACCCTCTAATACCCTGCCTTCTGGTAACTGCTTCATGACCATTGCTAAACAACCCATTCACTTTAGTGGCCTGCTTTCATGGTTCTGGGTCTGTTCATTACCACTCAGCAAGCTCACATTGGCAATGAAATCATTGTCCCCCTTGTTGCCAGTGGTCATAACTGACCTGTCACAATGTAATTTCTGTATTGTTTACCCCACCTTTTTGTTTTATGTGCAAGCCTCTCTACAATTAACTAAGGATGAGTATTCAGTTAATGGTTTGATGAAGGTGTGGTGTTCTTTACTACTGCTCAATTATTTGTAAATGTTTTTGATGTTCGTATGTACCTATGATTGTTGTCTTTTTATGTGTAGGTGGTAACACATCTCTTGCTTAACCCCATTCTTCTGCACCGTGGGTGGTAACACATCTCTTGCTTAACCCCATTCTTCCTCACTGCCCTTTTGATATATAATATTTCCTGTTTCTCAGTTGTTTTCTCTAGGCTTTATAGGCACAAGCCTCAATTTAGGGGGGTTATGCGAGACCTAGGGACCAAAATGAGCTTGGATGTCAGTCAGTCAAATAAAGCTTCCACCTTGTTTGGTTCTGTCAGTGACCTTAGCTGGTATTTTTGGATAAGGGATCCTACAGCTGGATCCTGGTGGGAGGGGATTTCTTTGCTTCACATGTGCCTTACTCTCATGTTAAAAACTCCACACTGCTTATAACAGCTTTCCTCCCACACCATATATTTGTAACACCTTCCACAAAGCATCTCTATCAAATCAATTATATGTTTTCTTCAGATCTGTAAGTACCACATTCAGATCTTTCACACTCATTCGTCGAAGCAGACTCCTGATCCACACATCCTCTACTGCTCCTGAAACCACACTGTTCCTCCTCACTCTGATGCATGCCACCACCTTTTCAATTATCACTCTTCCATACAACTTACCAGGTACACTCAGCAAGCTTATACCTCTGTAGTTCGAATGCTCACCTTTATTCCCCCTGCCTTTATACTGTGGCACTATACAAGTATTCTACCAATCCTCAGGCATCCCTCCATGATCCATACATACAATGAAAATCCTAACAAGCCAATCAGCAACACAGTCACCCCATTTCTTAAGAAATTATATTGCAGTACCATCCAGTCCAGCCACCTTGCCACCTTTCATCTCACTCAAGGCTTTCACCACCTCTTCTCTTTTCACCAAACCACTTGCCATGACTCTTGTTCTTTGCATACTTCCATGTCCCAGATATTACGTCTGCCGTCCTATCATCAGCCATATTCAGAGTTCTTACTCCATCTCTTCTTCACCTCATCTATGCCTGTTACCACTTTGCCATTTGCCCCCTTCACTGATGTTTCCATTTGCTCCATTGCTTTCTTTCACTATTAACCTCTTTTCACTATTAAGCTCCTTTCAAAGCATCTTATTCTCCCTGAACTTTGCTGATACTTACTCACTCCAATTCTCATTTGTCATCTTTTTTAATCCCTGCACCTTCCTCTTCACCTCCTGCCTCTTTCTCTTTTTTATTACCCAATTGCTTGCACTTCTTCCCTTTAAGTAATGCTTATACACCACTCTTTTCTCTTTCACTAGCAACTTAATTTCATCATTCTACCTCTCACTACCCTTTCTCACATGCCTACCTCCCACCCTCTGCATGCCATACACATTCCTCCCATTCCTCACCCACCTCCTAGCTTCATTTACTCTCACACTTTGCTGTTCTCTGCTCAATCTCTCATGCTGTCTCTTCACACAAACCTCTTTTCCATGATCACTTACTTTCACCACCCTCATCTCAACCATATAATTTCCTCTTTTCATAAAGCTTTTACAAATCTTCACCGTCACCTCAACCAAGTAATGATCAGACATCCCATCAGCTGCACCTTTCAGTAAAGTCACATCCCAAAATCTCCCGTTTGCACTCCTATCAACTAATATGGAATCCAGTAATTCCAGCGTATCATCTTTCCTACTCACCTATGTTTACTTATACATGTCCCTCTTTTTAAACCAGGTTTTCTTAATCACCAGTCCGTTTTTCAGCTAAAGGAAATGGGAGTTGAAGGGTGATTCAAGGTAATGTTCCAGAGTCCAGTTGACCTGCCCTGCTCACTCCTTTATTCTTTGTGAAAGAGCCTTAAGATGTTGATTTCATAATGATAGAAAATTGAACTTCACTATTAGTATCTATTTTGCTAGGTTACATCTATAGGGAATCATCCTCTTCATAAACTTATCCTTATTAGTCTCTGGAAGGGACCTCTTGTTTTGAGTGCCAGGAACACTAAGGAAACGTATCCTGTGATGGTTGTCTTGTGTCAGTCTGCAGTCCACTCTACCACTTGTAGATCCCCAGGTATGGACAGATGCCTCTGCCAAGGTTGGGTTTGTCATTCATCGGAGGAACGTGTAGATGGGGGTCCTTGGAACTCGAGTACTTCTTCTCTTCACATCACCTCTAAGGAACTTGTACCAGAATTACTCCTTGTATGCTATCCTAATTTCTGAAGCTACAGCAGTCCAGTTCACTTTCAACACTACAGTGGTACAGTACATTACATTCTCGGCACTGCAGTGGTCCAGTAAATTTTCAACGCTGAAGTGGTTTAGAGCATTTGATAAGCAGGAATGAGGCCAATCTTACCTTCTGCACCCCATGGAGGAGATGCTCCTGTTAATGTGGGTCCAAAGCTTTCCAGTGTCAGATGGATCCTCACTTAGGTTGTTTCACCTCTGATAAACTTCATCGTCATCAGATTCAATATTCTCTTTTTTGTTTATGTATCTTTAGTGAAGGTTTCCAAGATTACACTACTGACGTCATTATTGTAGACTGGCATCAGAGGAAGAACCTCTCACTCTTTTCTCTGCCAAATTTATGTTCGCAAGTTCCTGAGAAGCTGTATTCTCCTCTGGGTTCAGTGATCTTGAGAACACCATTTTGAAGGGCACACCCATGGTTCGTCCTCCTTTAGGGCTGCCAGAGTCCAGTCCCAGTTACTTTCTGGTAGACAGATTTTAAGACCGCACTCAGTATTACACATCCTCCAAAGGCCACCAATATCAGTCTTTTATAGGGCCTTCCAAGACATATTACAAACAGATCCAGAAGTCACTGTCTCAAAGTATATGTGCTTTTGTTTCCTTGCCTCTCTATTCAGTAACCAGAGCAAGGCTGCAAACATTTCATCCAGCTACAGGTCTGCACTTTAGAAACACCCTTCTCAGTTGGATGTAAAATTCAGTTTTGTAGATCCAGAATGGACAACACTAGTGCTTTCCATTTTTGCTCCTCATTAACCCTGAGCTCCAGCTTTTACAACCATTTTGGTCCCAGAGAAAAACAATCTAATAGTATGCCTTCGTATCCAGTTTTTCTGCTGGAGTCTTATTCCAAAAGTTCCCATTTATTGTCATGTACTGTGAATGTGAATCTTGGTATGTCTCATAAAAAAAGGACCTTCACAATTTTCATCAGTAACTGGGAATCCTTATTTGCATTTGGATTTTATCATAGTCCCTCTCAGGTGGGTGTGTTAAAAGCCTGCTTGGATTCCACAACTGATTATTATGAAGATCCTACTTCATATTTCCAACCTCTAGACTTCATCTCTTGTCATAAGATATTGCCACACATTTCAAGAATCTTGTCCTGAAGTCCCAACCTGTATCAAAGGTCCTGTGTTGTCAGAAAGATGGCCTCCACTTTAGCCTATCTGAAGAATCTCTCACAGAAGGAGATTATTTTCTAGAGGGATATGGAGCTTTCCCAGCTCTTTGTCCATGGTAATTTGCAATGAACCAGAACAAGTAAACAGTGATAACAATGAAGGAACATTGAGGATGCTACATGAAGTAGTGAAACATTCACTTCTTAAAGATGGCAAAGTAATGATAGTGAAGGATTTCAATTATAAAGAGATAGACTAGGAGAATTTGGATTCTCATGGTGATAGGGGATCATGGAGACAAGTCTCAAGTATGTATACAGAAAAATTTCCTGTACCAGCATGTCACGGAGCACACTAGTATGAGAGGGACTGATACACCATCATTACCAGACCATATGTTCACTCACAATAGTGTGGATATTGAGAACGTTATATACAATACACCAGTTGGAAAAAGTGATCATGTAATGCTTAAGTTTGAATATGTGGTACAAGAGAACATTAAAAGAGTAGAGGTGAGACAGGAAATAAAGAAGAGATATAATCGTTAAAACTACACAAATCTCAATAATTTCTATAGTAATGTAGATTGGGAAATGGAATTCAGTCATCAGGAACCAGGGTATTGTGCAGAGAAGTTCTGTGAAATTTACGGCGAAGGAGTAGAGGCATGGGTACCTCAAGCCTCAGATACAGAGGGAGTGGTAAGAAAGAGGAAGGA
Source organism: Panulirus interruptus (assembly GCA_032273725.1). Taxonomy (NCBI): domain Eukaryota; kingdom Metazoa; phylum Arthropoda; class Malacostraca; order Decapoda; family Palinuridae; genus Panulirus; species Panulirus interruptus. The sequence continues at coordinate 8,674 of JAUTYZ010227184.1, forward strand.
ATAGTTTAATAAAAGATATCATAAAGCAAAGGAGCTTTGAGATGTGCAGTGGCAAAGATATAGACAGCACTCTAGATAGCTAGGATTTGCAAGGTATAAGAGAGCATGGAATGAGTATAGCAGGATAAGTAAAAAGGAGGAAAGAAGCTTTGAAAAGAATATTGTGGACAAGGCAGCTGGAAATACAAAACTAATCCATAAATTCATCAGGAGCCAGTTGTCTATTAGTAGCAGCAAATCAGGTTAAGAGGTTCATAGGGAAATATTGTAGAGGATGATGTAAGGATATGTGAGGAACTGAATAGCAAGTTCAAAAGTGTACAGTGGAAGACGCTATAGTCCCAACACCAGTGAGGTGGAATGGGGAGGAGGTTTTGGAAATCGTTGAGATGTATAGAAAATATATTATCAGAATACTAAAAGGACTTGGCCCATATAATGCTCAAAGTCCTGATGAAATTTCTTCATATGTGCTAAAGAGGTGTGCAGATACGCTTGATAGACCACATGAATTACTGTTCAGTATTTCAATGGAGTGAGGCATAGTGCCAAGGGAATGGAAAGGGGCAAATTTCATACCTATACGTATAAGAAAGGGGACCTGGAACAGGCATTGAACTACAGCTGTAACCAGTCTCACTAACAAGTGTGGTGTGTAAAGCTCTGGAAAGGATTATTAGAAAACAAGTGGATGACTTTCTATGGAGGAGAAATTTCCTAAATGAGAGACAGCATGGTTTTATAAAGAGGAGGTCATGTGTAACTAACCTCTCAGAGTTTTACAAGAGAGTGACCTAAGTCCTAAGTCCTGGACAAAAGGGAAGGCTGGGTGGACTGTCTTTATATGGACTGCCAGAAGGCATTTGACACTGTATCACATAAAAGGCTGATTATGAACTGGATCACCATGTAAGAATAAGGAGGAACTCCTTAGTTGGATAGATTATCACAGTGGGAGGGAACAAAGGATTTATATCAGAGGAGCCTTTTCCAAATGGGTTGGGGTGACCAGCAGAGTGCCACACTGTTCGGTTCTGGGACTGTTACTCTTCTTAATCTATATTAATGACTTTTGCTAAGGTAAGGAATCCTACCTGAATATGTTTGCAGATGATGCAAAGGTCCTGAAGGGAGTGAAAAGTGAGGAGGATTATGTCAGCTCACAAAGGGACCTAAACAGACTCCTAAGTTGGTTTGAAACGTGGATGATAAAATTCAACTCGAGCAAATGTAAAGCATTTAGAATGGGACAAAACGAAAGATGGCCTCAATATGAATATTACCTAGCAGGAAATAAGCTTCAAGATTCTGCATGTGAAAAGGACTTGGGAGTAGACATTATCCCTAACCTGTCGCCAGAGTCCCACAGGAGGAGAATAGCTAAGGAGAAAAACTGTCCGCTGGCAAATATCAAAATAGCTTTCAAGTACATGGATAAAGAAATATTTAGAAAGTTATTCATATCTTACTGAAGGCAGAAACAAGAATATGCTTCTCAGATTTGGTCACCATGCCTAAAGAAGCACAAAGAACTCGCAGAGAAGGTCTAGGGAGGGCAACAGCGATGGTATCAGACTTAAGAGAGCTAAGCTACAGGGAAAGCTGGAGGCTTTAGATTTACTCGCTTTGGAAGAGAGAAGACTGAGGGGTGACGTGATCACAACCTTTAAGTTTTTAAAAGAGATGATGAAGTGGGCAGTGAACAGTGAGGGATGTAGGGATAGAGCAACCAGATGACATAAAATGAAATTGAGTATGAAACTTATAAATAAGGGTGTAAAGAAATACTTTTATAGTATAAGAGTAGTGTATGAACAGAACAGATTGACTGAGGATGTGTTTAATGCAGACAGCATACATAAATTCAGGAGTTTGTATGACAGTAGAGAGCGTTCAAGAAATGGGGCCCCATGAGAGTAAATCTCCCTCCCTGTACAGTGCAAATAGGTAATTCTGCTATGCCCTCACTCCATTTCCCACTGGTTGGTTGACTTATGTTAAGAAGACAGAGTAGACCACTTCCATCATCCTTGAGGGCTAGCCATCCTACCCAGTAGCGTCCCACCATGCTACTCCTGGTGTAGTGGTAATGGTGTATAATACATCCTTATTATTATCTTCCCTTTTCTACTTTCTTGTACTTCCTGTTGTGCAGTCTGGGTTGTTTTGTGGTAATGATTGGTTTGGATGTGTTTGCTAAATCCACTTTCGCGGCTGTAATATAAGCATTGTTTCTTAGGAGACAGTGGCAAGCAGTGTTTCATATAAAGTTCTCTTCATCTTAAGGGCAGATAAAATGACTTTACCCTCTGGTTTTTACCTGTATTGTAATTATGACCCATAATTCCGAAAGAGATCAGGGGTCTTATCACTGGCCTTATCTGTAGGAAAATATAGCTTTTCACAAATTCAAAATGCATTTTTAGTCTAGATATAAAATGACTCATAAAGGAACACATAGTTACTAAGGAGATTTGAGATTTCTCTGATACGATATTATACTCTCCATAGAGTATTACCATGTACAGTACTTGAGAGGCCTGAGACTGTTGTGTGAATGATCAAGCAAGCTGTATTTAGACAGATCAGTTGGTTTTAATTTCTTGGTAAAATCATCTTGGGTATTCTCTTTAAAGATATATGTACTTATTATTGTAATGCATCCTTATTAGCCTTCGTGAAGTGTTTATTCTTTTTTTTTCTTTTAAGATTGTTATAATGTTAACCTTTTTGTTGCCCCTATTAGTAGCATAAAATATTATGTCTCTTTACAAATGTGGCAAGAGTGCAGTATAGATGTTTTATGGCACTTTCACCATATTTGCAGTTTACTGGGTTTACAAAGTTGTGGAGGATGATCAGCAAGTTTTTGAGGATGGTTCAAAAGTAAAGTCTTTCACACTTGCCAGTATCCAAACAAACCTTACTGAGTCCCTAACTCAGTGAATAAAACAGCACCATCTACATATACCTGCAGTAACTTCCTGTGTGCTTCATAATGGTTCATCAGCACACCACGATTAACTGACCTTGCATTCATGTAATGAGATATTCCATCCATAAAATCTTTAAACCACTATATATGTATATTTCACATAATTTACTCATACCTCCAGATACTCATACAGATGCACCACTTCCATCATGAAAACTCGTAACAGCATTCATGCTCACCATAAAGTTAGAAGTAGCCAAAGAGATTTTCAATTAATTTTATTATGTGCCTTTTTTAAATCCAAAAATGCTATATACATATTTTTTTCCAGGAATTTCTCCGCTATCTACCAAACTGCAACAAAAAAAGTGTTTGCAGATCTCTTATGCTTCCTGCACTTGATTGTGTGACACATCCTCCCCACCCCCATGAATGTCACTTGTGTTTGTCACCTTGACCCTGAGATCTCAAATTTAGTCACATTTAGAAATTTTTATTTAGCATCTGGTAAAAGTTTGGGAAATATCCATTCAACCATTATTTATTGTCTGTACAAGCTTTCAGTAGCATTGTAGTTCACATGACCTTACAACTATGGTCTTTGACCGAAGACATCCAAATATTATTGTGGAACTTTGTATTAAGTACCCATTGTATAAATTTGATTAATATCCATGCACCAGGGTATCAGATATTCTGCACATAAGCACCAAGTAGCATTTTAGTACACATGACCAAGTACTTTGAACTCTGACCTCAGACGTCAAAAATATCATTCGTAGGACTCTCTATGTAGTATCTGTGGTATAAGTTTGGTCCACCATCAACCAAGTCTTCAGATGTTGTATTCTCAGTTCACAAGAATTTGTGACCTTGACTTTTGGCTCCTGACCTAAGAAAATAAATCATATTTAGAGTTTTGTTTGTAGTATCTGTTGTACAGGTTTGATCTACATCCAGTTACCCAGTCATGAGATATCAGGTAAACAAACATTTGGTATTATTTCAGTATGCATGGCCTTTTGACCCTGGCTTTTGACTTCAGACTTAAAAACATTTGTATGTTGTAAGTCTTTGTATACAGTATTTTCAGTACATATTTGGTGTCTACTCAAACACCCATTCTTTGGAAATTGTATAAAAGCTTAAAGTGTAATGAGGTAAAAGCTTATGTAGTGTCAGAAAAGCCAGATATCATAGCAGTTATGCAGTTATAGAAACATGGACAAGGGAAACTAATATGCCTCTCTGCTTTGTAGCAGGGAGCTCAGAAATCACGTTTACATACCTTTATCCTTTCTTTTTCACCTTTAGGGTGAATTATAATCCTACTACACACCTTAAAGACTATGGTAAGAAAACTATTACTCAATAGTTCTTGCAGTCACTTTTGCTTCTGGACATATTATTGCCTTTCCCCAGTTACTAGGCACTCAGCCACCTCCACACTCTCATACACACTTTGCAGGTCCTTTCAGTAGCATCACTTCCTCAGCTGATCTGATGATGTCATCAAGGAACTGTTCTTTCAGAGAAGGAAGGACTGATCAGCTAGAGGAACTGATCAACAAGAGGAACTGATCAATTAGAGGAACTAATCAACTAAGGAACTGAGCAACTAAAGGAACTGACCTACTAGAGGAACTGATCGACTGGAGGAACTGATCAGCTAAAAGAACTGATCTGCTAGAAGAACTGATCAGTTAGAGGAACTGATCAAGTAGAGGAACTGATCGACTAGAAGAATTATCAACTAGAAGTACTAATCATCTAGAAGAATTGATCAGCTAGAGGAGCTGATCGACTAAAGAAACTAATCAACGAAGGGAACTGATCAGCTATAGGATCTGATCGACTAGAGGAACTGCTCAGCTAGAGGAACTGATCATCTAGGAAAGCTAATCATCTAAAGGAACTGATCAGCTAGAGGAACTGATCGACTAGAGAAACTTATCAACTAGAGGAACTGATCAACTAAAGGAACTGATTGATGGAGGAAGTGATCAAGTAGAGGAACTGATCGATTAGAGGAACTAATCAGCCTGAGGAATTGATTGACTAGAGGAACTAATCAGCTAGAGGAACTAATCAGTTGGAAAGCATATTGGGAAATCAAACAAAAGAAGAGTTAGAGAAGATTACAAAGTCTAGTGGACAAGTGGAACAATCTAAGTGATTCTGAGTTAAAAGATTCTTTATCTCAGATATCTATAGGAGTCAGGCTCATTTTTGATAAATCTGTCACAAATATAGCTGTTGGTACATAAGGCAAGCTTTCTTCTTTTTATGCTTGCCTTTCGAGCAAGTTCACACAGTACGAGAAAGAGATGTTCAACAGAGATATTATTTACAGAATATTACTACTCTTATGATAAGATCACTGTGTCACTACTTACCAGCCAGGTTTCACCTCAGTTAGCTTCACTGCCAATTGTGTTGACATGACTGCAAAAAAAAAGATTATAGATACAAACTTGTCCTTGTTTCACACAAGTTATATCATTTACACCGCTTGTGCGTGTCTCTTCATGGTGCATCACTGTATGCCTGTTAATGGTGCATCACTGCATGCCTCTTAATAGTGCATCACTATATCAGCATGTGAAAATAAGAATACGGAAAAGAATGATTGTTTAAACTGCACTCAGTTTATTGATATACTCTTTTTATGGTATTATATACATGAATACATAAATGGATTGATATGTCAGTGTACAGGTATTTACTTATATTTGAAGTTAAAGGCTCCAGTCCTGGACAAAAGTTCTCAATGAGGCCAGGCCCTAGGAGGAAAGAGGAAAAGAACTCTTTTTATGGGGGTGGAAACTTGTATTTGAATTCGATGTGCAGCATCTCTGAATGGGGAAGCAATAACCTGGTTAATTTTAGTGGTGCTAAAGTGCAATTTCTGTGTACACCTCTTTAAATGTTGCTCATTTTCCTCTGTTCATTTTCAAAGTAACACAGTTCATCCAAGCAATAACATAAACTTTTAGGCATAACCATATCCTCCGCTCTTTTCATCACAAAGACTGCTTCCCAGAAGCTCATGGTTTTGTACAGGTGCTGTAAATATTTTACTTGAGAGCAGTTGTCTCATGTCTATAAGGGTTTCACTTGCCACTGTATGGAGTACTGTTTGCATGTCTGTGGTTCTAACTCCACCTCTCTATTAGCCAGAGTGGAATCAAAAACTTTCTGTCTTAATATTTCTTTTATTCTTCACCTATCTCCAACCATTCCTTTCTGTCCACAGTGATGTAGCTCTCCTCTCTCTGTTGTACTGGTAATATTTCAACCACTGCTCGTGTGAGCTGTCTCTTGATGTCCCTGCTATCAAGGCTTGGGCTCATGTCGCTTGTATGGCTGCTGCTTTACATAGTTTTGGTGTTGACACTAGACACACTAGGATTGACAATAATAATACCTCCTTCTTTCCTCGAACATCAAAGCTGTGGAATTCTCTTCCTACTTTTATCTTTCCCTTCTTCTATAATGTTAATATCTTTAAGAGTCAGATTTACAAACACCTAAGGAGCCCATATTAACTTCCTCATTCTTTTTCTTACCCTATTTTCATATCATAACTAAGATGGTCATGATTGGGGGATGTTTTTCCCGTGCCATGTTTGCCTGTGCCATGTCGCTCACTATGAAGATAAAACTTACTTGGGATTGTTGTATATCATATTATCAGATATTCTGCCTTCTCGAGGAACAGTGATATGTTCTAAAGGTTAATGCTCATAATTTTATTTGTATCAGAGTTTTATCTTTTATAACATATACAGGACTGGTACACCGTATTCATGACTTAATGTTTGCAGGTACCTCATTTTTTCCATCCTATCCCACCTTCCATTTTCCCAGTGCCTTACATAAACCTTGATTTCCATGAAAGTTTGTTTGCAGTTTGATGCTGGACTAGAATGTTAATTGACCTTTTTTTGTCACTCAGAATGTATTTCTGATTTTTTTGGGGGGTTTTAAGGATCCAAAAAAATCTTTTTTTAACTGTTTTAGCTGAATTTCAATAGATTTACACACACACAATACTTCAGCCATACCTCAACAACAGTACCACTCAAACCTCAGCCCGTCTTTTGTCAGTGTTGGATAAATTTGCAGGTGTATCCCGTAAATAATGAAGGTGTAGACACCATTGGTCAGTAACTGGGCATGTTATGGTTGATTCCTATTACTGAATGCTGCTGAAAAATAGAACTGAGGTCCTTTGTTGTCATTAAAATTTATGCATTCTTTGTGAAGAGTAATTTCTAAAGTTTAGCTTCCCAGAAGGAGCTTTAGTAGTTTATGTGGAGTCTGCTTGTGGATTTCCCTACATATTCTAGTGTTATTTTTGTAAAAATCAAAGGAATTAGGCTAGAAGATTCTGCCTTCACTCATTCAGTCAGTGATGCAGATTCTAGATTTATCAACTAATGATATCCTATCAATTCCGTAATGAGATTTATTTTTTATGGTAGCTTAGACGGTAGCTAATCATGACCATCTCATATGCAATACTTACACATGTATATATATATATACCCCAGTTTGAAGCGAGTACCCATTCATCACCCAATCCCAAAAAGGAAGTGAACACCTGGGTTGGGTGCAGGCTGACTACCACACCCAGGATTCACAGCCATGCAGGCCCATGTGTAACTCATGGTCAGTAACACTAACCACTATGTCACAGACGCCCATATTTTGACCAAATGCTGTCACAGATTCCTCTAAGTTAGTGGTTCCCAAAGTGGTCGTTATAGATCCTCAGGGGTCCATGGAACTGTGCAGGGGGTCAATAAATGTTTTTGGGTTGACAGGGGATTGATAAAATTCTAGGGGTCAAAAAACTTTCACTTTAAAAGTTTAGATATTTGATTTTATATAGAATAAAGGAAAAGCAGAACAAGTTTCTATTCTTCATATAATAAGATGGAAAATTATAATTATCATTAGGTCCATCCATCTCATTAAGGATGTAAGCTTCTTCAATTAAAAGGTGTTTTCTATTAGCTAATTTTGTTCTATACTTGTTCAATTTTGCTGATTTAGTTTATATATATCTATCTATATATATAT
>JAUTYZ010227296.1:0-10416 GCA_032273725.1 Panulirus interruptus
TTTTTTTTTTTCCTGATAGTGGCTTCAGTTGAGTGAGCAAGATCCTAGGACTCTGCTATTGCCATGACCTTCTGACCAGAATCAAATGTCCTAAGCACCTCCAATTTCATTTTAAGAGCGATAGCCTTGTATCATGCAACCCCCTGGACATTGTGAAATATCCTGCCAGACATTCTGAAATGTGTGCACTTATTTTGGCTGCAGTAGAAGCTCTGTTACAAACTGCAATGCCCACAGTACAGGTACTCTGTTTACAAGCTGTCTGCCTGTGAGTGGGATATGAATATATTTTACCATTTGGTGGATATTACCATGAGTTTCTGACTAGAATCATACCTCCTTAACACCTCCAATACAATTTCAAGGGTGATAGCTTTTGTGTCCCGGAGCAGACTAAAATCTCTAGCTGGACATACTGAAATGTCTGCACTTATTTTAGCTGCAGTAAGTACTCCATTACATATCACAGTATGCTGTACTGTACAGTACAGGTATTTTGTTTACTAGTTATCTGCCGATGGATGGGATACAAATCAACCATAGTGCAGTAGTATCTTACTATTACATCAGTGAAATACTGCAGACATGATGATATATTAAGAAAATAACTAACATTCTGAGCAAGACCCTCAGACTTGGCTATATCCATGAGTTTTTGACCATTACTGAACCTCTTAAGTACCTCAAATTTTACCTCAAAGATGATATTCTTACATTCTCTGCTCCCATGAGTATCTCTGATATTCCTTCCAGACATTTTGAAATGCAAGCACTTACTGTGGATGCAGTAAATAATGAGGTAGCAGTGAATACAAACTAACATATTTTGCCATTTGGTGGTGTTGTTAGCATCATGGACTATTGATCACCTGGCCTGGGTTCAGTCCCCAGTGCAGGCAGACAGCACACAGCTCACCCGTTTGGTAGATAAATGGGTTCCAACTATGGTTGGGGTAAAGCACCAGAGATGTGACAGGCTTAGCCAGCCAACAGCTCGTAACTCACCTTGAGTTAACCTAGGAATGTGTGTCTGGGTACATGACTTTTCAAATTGAATGCTATTTTCAGGTGTTATCCAACTGTCATCAGATTGGTCATTTAGCCTAGATTGTTTTTATTCATAGATGGCCAAATGTGCATTCTCTTGATACCATGCATTTATATTCTGCCAGTGAAAACTTTATAAATCAGTAAAATACAGGACAGTTTAATGTTGTATGGTTAAGTATTGTGCGTGTTGGTGGGAGATGCCGATAGTTAGAATCTCATAACTAGTAAACTCAAAAATACATCCCTAAGACTGTGAAAACTTTTATGTAATTGTGAAATAACTTTTAACTTTTTCCTTCTCCAGAGTGTGTGCACAACCTTGACGAATTCATCTGCATGGATTCAAAACGGGGAGTTGGTACAGTGTATAATCTTCAAGATTTTGTACGCAGATTCTACAAGAACATGTAATGTGTCTATACCTAAACACTACTACCCTTTTCATGAAGATTTTTTTTATATTTGATTTATGGAAAATTTTTCTGTATAATACCCATCATAACTTTTCACTGAAGCTGGTCATGATAAAGTTTTTGATGTGGGATTAGCTGAATGTAGTCATGATATTATGATTTGCAGCTGCTTATTTTTTTAGATATATGTTTTTGATAATTCTTTTAAAAATCTTTGCAGGAAAAACATAACTTGTGATGTTGCATCTGCACTTTTCCAGTGACAGTATGGGTAACAGCGTCAGGGTTCCCACAGGTGCTAGGAAATTTTGAAAATGCTTGGAATTGTTTTCAAGCACTCTTTTTAGGCTCTTGAAAGTTCAGAAGTCCTTGAAGATTATTAGCATGGTGGCAGGCAGCTTAGGACCTTGTTATTTCAGTGTGCCTCCCACCTGTTTAGGCAGTTGTAGCCACAAAAACTTTATTTTATGTTAGGTATGATTGGCTGTTACCTTAAATGCAATAGGAAGTGGGGTTTCATTACAGAAAGATTGAGTTCATGAAAAGGTAATAGATACTTATATGCAGAAGCTTTAAAATTCCTATTAAAATTCCTGACATTATATCAACAGTGGAGTGGGAACCCTGCATGATTACTGTGTTCAGGTAGACAGATTTTCATATATATATTATTAGTGATAAGCTACTCAGTACTCTGTTGCCTTCACGGAATGCATTTTATCTCTTTGGCAAACCTTTTGAGTTAATTTTCATTTTTAGAGTTAATAGATCAGGCCAAGTATGACTTCAGAAACTTTAGAAATCCAGAAAATTTGCTCAATATTTTGTTAAGGTAAAACTTTTGATTTTATGGATTATTATATCATTCATATTCATTTCACAAGTACACCCTGTATCAAAGAAATTATATTGTACAAACATTGTTGAACTGGACTTCAAAGCATGACAGACATCCAAAAATGTGCAACCCCAACTCTTTCACCCAGCTCATTACTTGTGCATGATACCACCGAGCCAGAGCTTATCTGTGATGATCCTCCATGCACATCGACCCCAACTTTTATGACAGATGAAATGCAAGATTTGCCTCCTACCTCTCTTGGTGTCCTAGCCTCAGCTGTGTCTGATGCCACCCTTACTATTTTTATGTAACTGCCAGTCTGTACCTTAGTCCACATAATGCGTGATGGGAATGTATCAAGGAAGTATTTTGGGTAATTAATGTACAGTGATTTCAGGAAATGTTTAATAAATATATTATAGAGTACTCCAAACCCTGTCAGGATGCATTTCTGGAGAATGATGGCAACTTATCAAAAAAAAAATTGGGGTAATTATTGTACAGTGATTTCAGGAAATGTTAAGTAAATGTATTATTAAGTACTCCATACCATATCTAGCATTCAGGATGCATTCCTGGAGAAGGGAATTCTAATTGAATTAGCTCTAAGAGGGGTCATTATACCACTGTATGTATGGAAACTTGCTCCTGACAGGATTTTCTTATGTTTGAACAATATATTTTCATTGGGGTAACAGTAGTAGCTCAAATGATAATACACATGGCAACCACCTTATTGTGTAAATAGACGGTTTTTGTTTTAACATCGGTAAGTAATAAAACTTTCATTGCAGCAGTCATAATATCCACAGTACACTTTGTGTAGATTTTCATCTGTTTTAAAAAACATCTTCATAAGTTGAGGATTAACTAAAAAACTATTTTCTAAATAAAGTGATATACAACTCAAAACTGGTGAGAAATTGCTTGCATATGCTGTGTGCCCTTTAAGTTATGCTGATATGATGCCAGGCACATGAGTTATGCCAGGAGTACTCTAAGACATAGGTAATAAGATGTGTGGTATTTTTGGAAGTGCTTTTGTCTCAAAGAAACATGTTTACTAAGGGTTTTCATCACAATATCTAATTATGTAAGAATTTTACAACTTCCCAAATTATTACATAATGAGAAGGTACAGATCTCGCTCAAGTTCCCATGACATTTCTACGTTAGCTGATCATTTTTTTATTATAGAAAAAATTTAGACTGCAGTGTCTGGTAACAATGTGTAGGATGCCATTATGAACTTCAATAGCTGTATGTTTTGCATCAGTGCATAGGCAGCAGTTCAAGAATTTTTATCATACCCACCAGATGCAGTGAACAGAAAAATATAATGCTGTGATGTATATTCACCAGCCACAGTGAATGGGTTAAGACTGGCCACAAATGTCTCTATTGTCCATCCTTTGACCCACATCTACCTCTTGTTCACCTGCCTTATCACTTGTATTTTAACATCCAAAGTGATAGCTTTTCTTGAAGCGTAGGTCACATTTCCTCCACTAACACCTACAGGCCTTTTTACCAGACACTATTGGTCTAACATGTTTTAAATTTGTCTAGGACAAAGAGCTCTCTAATGAATCAGCTATCTATGGGGCCACTTTAAGCAGGGTCCTAGTTTATGTATTTACATATATTACAAATAACATTTAAACCTTCATATGGTATACAGAATGCTCTTTTAAGGTTACAGCATTTCCAGACCTCAGTCTGTTGGCCCATATTCCAAAAAATCCTAAATTTCTATAAACCACACATTACTTGGTCCCAAGCATTATGAATTTTTGAATCTTGACCTGTATAATGATTTCACAGCAAGTTAGCAAGCAGTTTGTATCATATTGATCTTATAAAGTATATTACCAAAATTTTCTCTTAAACTTCATGTGTGAAGGGCAGAGGTGGGGAGTGTGCAGGTTTGAGATTTGATATTGATGGGAGTAATGTGGTAGAGGATCTGATAAACCACCCTACGGTACAAAGAGAAGGGCTAATTGGACATAAAACAAGATATGCAGATCACTTCAGGTGACAGTGTCAATTGCTGGGTGGTTTTAGCTAACCAGTGCTGAACCCATAGAAGCAGATTCAAAATGTTTCATGATGTTTTCAGTATTAGTTTTTGAAGACATTGTGTACTTATTACTTTTTATATAAATGTTGATTCTGTGCTACCTTGTATTCATTTTATACATCCTTATATTAATTTTACACTTTTTTATTTGGTAATGCAAATAAGTAATAGCCGTTTTACTTTCCATATTCCCAGGTCACATGCAATTGCTTTGTGCATTGTTATTTGGTCTTTGAGATTAGTATGTGTGGAGATGGTCAGTTATCAAAATTTTAGGGTTAGGTTCTGCAGCTTTGAATATGGGTGAATGCAGGCAGCATCCTATATATTGCAAGTTTTATTTTATTTGGTGTAGCAAGTGGCTTGAAGATTTAGATTATGGATGTTATTCTAAAGATACATTATTTTTCAGTTCTGTAAATCAAAACTAGAACTTTATATAAGAAACATGTCTGGAGAAGTTGATGCTAGATTTGCTTAACAGTGCTGGCCAGATTACATCCTCAGGGTAGAACAATGAGTGTTGTAACCTCTATGCTTTAAGAGACATTATCAGTCTTAGCTTGAATAATGTAGTAAATTTAAGTTATGTGACCTGACAACCAATGCACCTCCTTCATAAAGCTCTTCCATGGGATTTACATGATTCCCAGTATTATATCAGATCAATTAAAGGGTTAAGAAATGAAATGCCGCAAGTCCCTTACAGACTCTATTAAGAACTCTTCTTCAGACAGCTACCAGTGAAAAAATTCACCTTGATTGTTGGGTCTTGAGGATCCTCATTGCTACTCTACTATTATGGTAGCTTTATTGACATCATTATGATTTCAAAATTTCCTGCTCTAACTAAATTAAAGGGATATATAAGAAGAAATGCTACATTTAACTTAAATGATTCAATCAACATTATCTTAAGGAGTTCTAGCGAACCTCATAGTCAATAATGCTGCTGTAGCATATTCTTCAATCTCAGAAAATGTCAACACATTAAAATCTTGAGGTGATTAAAACATAAATGCAAGACAATCCTACCATGGTACATGAATCATCATAGAAAGGTCTGCATGAAATTTGCAATTATCTGAAGACTAAGGATAAGGCTATGAGACATAATTCTCTAACTGGAAAAGCTTCTTTAAAGAAGCATTTCATACTTTTGAAAAATATTAGAATGAACTCCAATAGAAAACAAAAGTTGGCTCTGAGGAGGCTGTTAACAAATAGAGAAATTAAAGGCTATACAGTTATAAAATGTCACTGAAAAGCCATTTGGTATTTTTGCAGTATAATTTGTTTTTGTGAAATGGGTAATTTTTTTCCTAAATCAGCTTGGAGCTTTATATAGGTTGATAATGAAAACCTAAACAAAGGTACTTTGCCAAGTGGATGCTTAACATCCTATACAATACCTCAAGGAAGTCTTCAAATACATAATGCACATTAGGTTTGCCAATTGATTAGTCTAGTAAAAACACTATGTCTCAAAAGTTTCATCCATACTTATAAGGAAGTTCAAATATGGTTTCCAAGATTATGGCTAAATTTACAAAATTATGCATTCCTTTCTCGCCTTTGTCTACGTACTTGTGTACAGTACCTTATACTAGTAAATGTTTGACCATAATGTCTTGTGTAAGCACTGTCATAGGTGTGAGAGAGTATCTTTTATCTTGCAAGTGGAACTTATGTTTGGTCAATTTCACACAGCAGCAGCACTCAATGATTTCACACATTTTAAGACTTTACACTGGTCTTCAGAGATATTTTTGTTTTATTACCACACTTGCATCTTCCTATCTTTGGCATCTGACTTCCTTACTTATATTTCTCCTTGAGTGTATTTAGAAAATTGATATGTAAGAAGAACAAAAGGTATTGGTGTATGATAGGATCAGTTATGTCACTAAGGGATAAGAATGTAACATATAAAGAAGATAATGTATGATTTTTGTGCTAAATGAGCCAGCTTCATTGTGATTCTTCCAAGGTATGATCAATTCAACAAACAGATTACAATTTCTTTTTCATTACCTTACTCAAACATCCAGTATTGTAATATAATTCCACAGCAGCTGCATTTCTTTCCATTCTCAAATACAGCACACATTCTGTAGTCATATTTCAATAGAATTTTTACTCTTCTTTACATGCTGTTAGATCTTTTAATTTCATATGTAGGAAAGAACTTAAGTAGGAAATGGTTTGCCAATTTAGATAACGGTGCTTTCTGAGGCTTGTACAATTAGAGTTTTTACATTTTATACTGCAGTGTCAGAGTATCATTAAATACTTTTTTTTTTGTAGAAAATTCCTTTACAAAAAAGTACATAAAGCTGAAAACTAGCACAAGAAATACTGTAAGATTTCATTGTTTTTGTATGACTAGTCTCTGAATAGTATTATTTTGGTAAATTATGTTACCGACATGGTCTTATCCCACTTCAAAACCCAGAAGCCAGTAATATAATGAACATCAAAATATGAATAGATATTTTCATAGGATATAGACATGTAAGTAAGTTTTTAACTTTTACATTTTGAAGAGATTTCTTCACATCTTATGTAGTAAATATTTCACACCAAAGTTGTACTTTTGAATATTTGAGTTAGTCTCATTGTAATGAATTAGTTATTCATTGTAATGAATTAGTTATTTAAGATTCTGAAGAAAAACAGTCATATATAGTCATGCTTATCATCAAAAGCTTTATGAAAGGGTAATAGTCTTTTTTTTTATCTTAGCATGATTTTACATGGTAGTTTAAAATGTGATTTCATTCACTATCTTAAGAAAAACTAACACTGTCATCATATGAATAGAGCTTCAAATGTGCCAAGCTGCAAATTGAATTTGGAGCTACGTCATAATTGCAGTCATATTAAACTTTTCAAGTACTTACAATAATAGTGGTATATGCATTATTACCTCGGACGCTATCTTAGTCCATGCATGTACTGTAACTTATAAGCTTTGATGCTGCCCTTTGAAGGGTATCGAGACTATTCAGAGATATATTTTCAAACCATACCACTTAAATTGTTGATGTTAGTGTGTAATATTTTCTAGATAAGCTCTTATGCTCTAATGATTGCATTTATTCCACAGAATGATTTATAAATTCATTACTTGTAGTAATATAGAAATATATGAAAAAAATCCACTTCTCAGCAAAAAGACTCCTCAGTATTGCTGTAAGTTGATATATACTGAGTTACCAGTGTCAATGTACTTTTGCTAGTACCATTCCATACTGCCCTTTTCATAAAGAATGGCCAGTGATTTTGAAAATTTTAATTCCAATAAAGATTAAAATCTTTACATGCCATATTATGTTAATTATACATAGGCATTGTTTGTTTAAGGTTTCCCAGATAAATACATACTAAATGAATTAGGTTACCAGTACTGTAACTAAGCTACAGGGGTACAAAATGTGCCTCAAATTACAGTGGGGTTTTATGTGACTGAAATATTTCAGTTTTATTCTTTAGTATGTCACAGTAACTACAAAATTGAAATAGTATAGTGAAAGAATTAAGTCTGTACCTTGCGTGTGGTAAGAAAATATTCTCGTGTCTCCTAAATCCATCCATTTTTGTCTGTATGCATTCTGTAAAATGCCTGTGATTTTTTGCTATGATGAGCAGTATGTTATTTGAATGTGATGTGTGTGTAGGCTGATTAAATACATTTCATTATTCGTAATGCCTGAATGTAAAGTTGTACTCATGTTCTCTGTTTTGTATCAGAAAAGGATACCACATTAAAATTCAGTAAGATAGAATTCATACTGTATTTCACACACATGCAACTCCCATAGAAGCCCTTGTAATTAGCAAGTCTCTGTATTTGGTAACAGAATGAAAGAAAACTGCTTTTTTATTTTTCTTAGATATGATGATACACAGCTGCCATAATGTTGCCTGTCATGGCTCATTTTAGAAGCAGCCTGATACACTACATCACAAATAACATAAGACACTTCCTTTGCTGTATAGAAAGATTTTTTCTTTTTTCTCTCAGCCTTGCTGAAGATTAAACAGTTCTTTTGAAGTGATGCCTGGGTGGTTTGGGGACCACAAAATTATTGTAAATGCATTTGAAATGAACATTAGTAAAATCTTCCATTAGTCATCAGTTTTAGTGTAGTTAGGTTTCCAGAATTTTCTATAATTGTTAGCTAGATTTGTAATTTTTTTACCCACCAGAGGCAGTCTTCTAAGCCCCAGGCTTTATTTTAGTCAGTTTAATATTGTTAATGTAAATATAGCTCTTAACATACATGTTTAAGGCTGTCAGTCGACATAGATATTTAATGCAATCATTACTGTTTACAAAAGAGATTTCTTCAACTGCAAATCTAATATAAACCTTTTATTGCAAGAGTTCAGTGAATCTAACATGAAAATGTACATTGCAATAGGAGATGTGAAGCTTTTTACTACATTATCTGTATCTCAGGTTCTTTTTTTTTTTGTTATATGAGAAAATTAATTCCTGAGTTTCAAGCATTGTATCCATTATTGCGGTTACCAAAAGTGTTCAGACATTAAAAACCCCAATTATCCCTGTGTAATTTGACAGTTGCTTTTCACTCTTTATATGCATATATATGTTTAGCTTAAGAGCTTTTAAGTCTAAGTGTAATGCATTTGTATGTTCTTTTGTAGTACATTTGTGGGCTGTGTTGTACAGATCCTGCCTAATGGTTTACTTAAAATCACTTGCCTGCCATATGGTACATTATTTATTAACTTCTTATACTTCTCCTGGGTATCTGTGAGTATTTTCTTTCTGAACAATTCATTAGATGATATAACTTCTTTGATATTAGAATTCACCTGTGATCAAAGTGCACTTGACATCAAACTGACAAGGATTTGAATCCTTTTCATACGCTACATATGAGAATGGCCAGATGTGCGAGGTGGTGGATATAGATGAGAAACACAACCTTTGCACTGCTGGAGCTTTACAAAACTATTAACCCTAGTGTCTCTTTGCTAGCAGAGAGCTTTGCTATAATGCCAACTTTTTATATATTTCCTACAGACTTCATTGCTTTTTATATGCATGTTCTCTCTTTTGCTAAATAATTGAAATTAGTGATTAATAGTAGCTTAAGGTTGAAAACTGAAAAACATGTTAGCCAGTAGTCCTAATGGCAGAACAAGCTCTCCTAATCAGTAAAGATCACTATTTTTATCATAAGTATTTAAGATAAAAAGTTTACTTAGAACAAGATGTACTTAACTTCATTTGACCTCTCTCTTGGAAATGAAAGCTATAAAAGTGGACTTGAAAATATCCACAGCAGAATGGAATGAAACAGGTTTGACTATATTTGAATATTTTTATTCACATTTAAGGTTGTTATTGTATTCAGATAATGAGATTGCTTAAGAATAAAAGCTTTTCAGGAGTGTCTGATAATACAAAATGAATCACATTACATCAAGGATTTTTTATGCTTTGTGGATCCAGCTGCCTTTGAATACGATCAACATGCATATAGTCTTGAATACATTAACTCAAATTTAATTAGCGTAATGCTTTTCATCAGTGGATTTTCCATTATTAGTTTACTATTCAAAACATTGCTGTTCATAAACTAATTGTAGGAATAATGTTATCAGTTTATCATCACTAGTAATTCATTCAAGGAGATGGTGAATATTTTTAGCACTTAGAGGCTAGTTCATAGAACAAAGAAGCAGTATTATGTAATATTACGATAGGAAATTAAGAAAGATTCATCATTTTAGTTTATTATTCCCTGACATTAATACTAGTTTTACAGTTTAAAAGACAGCCATAGAAATGGGACAAATTAGACTTATGCATATTATAAAATTCTTTAATGGCTTCAGAATTGGCATGTTCTTCTCTCCTGCTTTTAGGAATCAGTGACTACTGAAATATCCTTTACTCTTGTATATTTTATGTACTGATTTTGTATGGGTTAAAGGACATGGTTTTACTAAATATGTTAAAGTGTATTCATGTAATTTGCATTATGTGGGTT
>JAUTYZ010227517.1:0-10415 GCA_032273725.1 Panulirus interruptus
AACGTTAACTGTCAGATTAAAGCTCACGTCATCATACCCCAGGATCGTACCGCTGGTACCGATCGTACCGCTGGTACCG
Source organism: Panulirus interruptus (assembly GCA_032273725.1). Taxonomy (NCBI): domain Eukaryota; kingdom Metazoa; phylum Arthropoda; class Malacostraca; order Decapoda; family Palinuridae; genus Panulirus; species Panulirus interruptus. The sequence goes on from JAUTYZ010227517.1 coordinate 80, forward strand.
ATCGTACTGCTGGTACCGATTGTACCGTCGTGCTGAATGAGGTTGTGACTCAGTACTTCTCGCTTCGTGTTGCTAAAGATTTTGCTTCCGTCAGGGAACCTGGTGAGTGTGGATGGTGGGTTCATGTGGTAAGGAGCGACCAGCACAGCAGGGAAGTGAGGACACGGCTACTTGTCTACGCCATGTCCTGAATGAAGGTTGGATTAGGTGGTTAAGCTTAGTTTAGTTTAGGTTAGATTAGGTGGTTAAGCTTAGTTCAGCTTTGGTGTATTTTAGATTGAATTAGGTGATTAGACATCTCACTAGTTGCGCTTCTTAGTACTTCCACATCCAACAGCCTTTCCTTTGCATGCCTGCCAGTTAGAACAGAACCCAATAATGCCCGTTCCACCCTAACTTCATGCACCCACTTACACTTATGTATGCACATTTTTCATGATCATGTGGAAACGTAAATTTTCCTCTTTGAAACTTGTTTCACATATAATATCAGGGATACAAAAATCTCGTTTCATAGAAACAAAGCTTTTAATAGTGGAGTAGTTTAAATGAAACTCACTCATACCAGAAGTTTATATATATATGTATATATATATTTATATATCTGTATACATGTCTGAGAGCTCAGCAGAAACTATGGAGCCCAGCAGAGGCCATGAGAGCTCAACAGAGAGTATGAGAGCCCAGCAGAGCCCATGAGAGCTCAGAAGAGTGCATGAGAGCCCAGCAGAGACTATGAGAGCTCAGTAGAGGCCATGACGGATGATAGAGTGACATTACATCAAGCTTAGGTCAGTTGCCCTCCTGGCCTGGAGGACTGTATGGTTACGGAAACAGAAGTGGATGGTTACAGTACCAGAGGGAGAAACTTACCGCTGGGGAGAACACCCTGGCCCTATGGGGAGGCTAATTATGTTCTTGGGATCATACTTCATTATCCTAAAATGATGATACAATCTTAATCCTGGGGAGTCATCCTTACCCATCACACCTTCACCTTTGGGAAGCACGCCCTTATCACAGTACTCTTACCCATGGGGAGAGGTTTACCAAAGGGGAGATAACGTTACCCTTTAGGAGTTCCCCTTTTCCCTACAGTAGACGCTCTCACTCATCAAGGGCAACTTTACTCTTGTGTGAGAGGAACTCTTATCCATAGTGAGTACGCACTTATATCTGGAGTCACTTTTGACGATGGGGAGAAATAAAGGCATTTGGGGTGAGAGTTTTAACGTAAGTGAGGCACACTTGACCTTGGGAAGTGCAACTTAGAATGGGGAAGGGACGAGGGACTGGCGAAGAGCAGCTTGTGGCTTTCATACAAGATGTTCGTTGGGCAGGTGACGAGGGAGTGTGGATGATGCTGACAATAATAAAAGGTGTTTGTAATCATATGATGCCGACAACTGCAAGAGGTATTGTGGAAAATGCTGACAACAACAGAAATAACTGTAGATTATGCTGATGATATTAGAAGGTATTGTATATGATGCTGACAGTGAGAGGAGATACTGTAGATGATGCTGCCAGCAACAGAAGCGACTCATGATGATGCTGACTGTAATAAGAGATATAGCAAATGATGCTGACAAAAGTAGATGATACAAAAACGAACGCTTACAGATGATGGGTCGCTATACCTGCAACAGCTGAGATCATTGTGTCCCGCCTAACGTACATAGGTGGAGGCGGGAGAGTGAAGTGGTACATGACAGTATACGGGGAAGCCAGACGACAGGCGACCTGATGGTGTAGGATGAGGTTATCTGCTGGAGGAAAGTAACAAATACTGGAATCCAAACATGATTTTTGGGGATGTAAGATCCGATGAAAGAAAAAGATACATTTGAACTTAAAATTACAGGATTCATGTCACTTTAGAATATACATATGTATCACTGGCTGGGGCAAACTGGCGACGTGTCTGTTGGTCCACAGTGTGTGCGTCTTGTCTCCACTGATCACATCACTTGATGGTTAAGAGTCATTTAAAAAGAATTATTATAATTCTTATTTTCTCCGGCTTTTTATCAGAACTACAGACGACGACAACTGACAGATACACAAGTAACTGTATTCAAAAACATGATGAATATAATGAACATTGCATGATGGAGTTTATGACAGTTTACATAAAGTTTCATGGCAAATGACATGAACTATATTTCACAATAATCTTTTACCAGACAGATGAATCAGAAGTTACATCGATAAAATACAATGAACATTTTGACTACTCCAGAAACTGTTTTCATTTGTCAACTTAATAACATCACACCTCCAAGTTTTCAGACATTAATTTCGATTATTTATCATTGCATTGTAAAGTGAACACCTCATTACCTGGCCTACATAATGATCTTCTTATTTGTGTGTAGGACAGAGAAGCGTCAGTTTTATGTCTTGGATTTTGTTCTTAAAGACAGTGGCAGCGTTGGATATGATCACAACACGTGCAAAGGGGATTCGAACTATTTCATTCGATCTTTTGAGCATCGTACATCGACTCTTCCCCTTTAAATGAATAAATTAACCAAGAGTGTGAGCCAATAAACAGTTAGAGTGAACCCTTAAATATATCGACTTACCCCTCTGAGTATGATGACGTCACACCTTGAATACAAAGACAGCCCCCGGAACATGACGAACAGGTTCTGAGGATATCGTTCTAACGTTAGTGATGGACCAGGTCAGAGTCTGGAACGGGCCCTCGTTTCTTAAGTCCAGTCTCTGACTGAACGGGTCTCTGTTTATGATCAGCATTTTGGTTCCAGTTTTGGAGTTCGACGAACTTTCAAATAACTCAGAAACCTCCAGGTGAGCTCACCGTCCTCCTACTGACCCGTAGGAGCACGAGAGGTTCAGGCAGGGATGCGGGGGGCGGTGGGGCGTAGCCTACTGGCCGGGCGGGTTTGGTTGAGTCTCTTTCTCCGTCGGGTATGACTGGAGTATACGGTGTGGGTCAAAGCTTTCTCACTGGGAATGAGATCTCGGATTTGCTTTCTGCCGGCAACAGGTGAAGATCCTGGTGAGGTTCAGTATTCCTCTGTGTGGCTCAGGCTTCGGTTCTGCCCTCTGGCGGTGCTGAGTGAAGAAGGTCTTGTCTGGCATCAGGAGCGAGGGTGTCCGCTTCGATGATCTCAGGCGCGGAGGCGGAACGCTCCGCCGGGACCACTTCCTCCTTCAGGGGGGACTGCGGGGGGACTGGGACGGGGGAGGAAGGCTGCAAAGACAAAAACAAATTCATCACGTGACTCAACGAGTAGAGATGGTACCCACCCAAAAAAAAAGAGAATAGCGCATGCAACCATGCAATGTTAGAGGCGAGACAAAGAACATTCGCACATGAGAAGAAAGCATGCGAGGAACTAGAGACAGACCTTGATGCTGAAGGTGAGGTGGTACTTCTTGTTCTTATCGAGGATGTCAGTTGGCAAGACGATCTGCTGTCGCGCCAGCCCATGCTGTCCAGGGAGGGAGACGAGGGCATTACAGCCTCGGAAAGGTCTTGAACGTGTAAGTGTTAGTCGATCTTAACCCAGCCTCACTACACCTCTCCCCCACACCCACACAGCAAGTGTCTAGCGAGGGAGACAAACCCTAAAGGAAGGTTCATCCAAGGAAGGATTTCGCTGCCGGATGTACAACAACAACAGTCTGATCTGCGCTGCCAAACCTTCACATTTAATAGATATGTTTGACCCCAGCCACTGACAGCGCAAAAGGCAACCACCAAGATTTCCGACAACTACAGCTCTGCCTGCTACAGACCGCCAGCAATGATACGTTATCATTCTTATAGTGCTAACCCACACCGTGCTCTGTGCTGTGCCTCTCGTGCTGTTATCGTTAGCATTCTAAGGAGATAAATGGTCCGCTTTAGGGAACCTGTCATTCTTCTTTAACACACGAATAATTAAACAGAGAATGATGGGTGCTGTCCATACCTGAGCATCAGGACTTTCATACAGAGTCCTGATTTAGCTATATTTTGAGGCTAGACCTTAAGGGGCCGGCGCTGAAGACAGAGTTCTGTTCACTATGTGTATGGTATTGTATCACAGGAGGTCATCCTCGAGATCGAAGCTAATATTGATCTCTTGAGGACGTTGTTACGACCCTTGGATATGATGGACTGGCCTTTGACCTAGCTTGCCTGAAGTTCAAATATCACTCCATCGCTGGCCGACGACGAGAGGTTCTGGCGTTCCTTGGTTAGGTTACGAGCAGAGCCAGACTCTACTTGAGGGTTTGCACCTGACACAGGGCTCAGCACTGGCGGGATCTCGTAGCTGTCAGTATATAAAAGACGCAATATGCGCAGTCGGCCGGCGAACCGGTTAAGGGACAAGTCAAATGCCAAGCCATCACACCAAGGGTGGTCGGGCTCATGGGATTACCGGATTTCCTTTGGTTTAAAGTAAACACAAATAACACTAGTTCTGCTTCCTTGTAAGGAACTGCCTGAGGAGCTTTGATGTGGTGAATGTCGGAGTAAGGAAGCCAGGAAGACATGTTTAAAGTAAATATTAACCGTCTTAATTGGTTTCTAATGGTTTCAGGTCGTTCCTACTGTCTGACGTAGTTACAAGCGGTTGTAGGTAACTGCTAACGGTCTTAACAAATGGAAATAGTAGCATAAAAGGATAATTTCCCATAATATTTCATATTCAAACCCTTGTGGCACCTTGCAGAAGACTTAGATATTTCTATTGTGGTTCTTCCATGACCAACCCTCACTAAGGTACTCAAGACCAACTCTTAATGACCTGTTAAAGTGGAAGTTGTTTACTTCTTGCTGACACTACTACCAGCTCCATTACTTTCATATAGCTGTGTTTTATTACTCACAAGACGATGAGGATGATATTCCTGTTGGGATAGAAGAGAATTAGACCTCTACCTTACGTGCCAGACTTTCCCCTCTTACACATCCAAGAACAGCTGACACTCAGGTGTGATCTTGTGCCTTGAAACATAATCAGAAAATAACATCAGTGTAAAATATCGTGACCAAGGCATGGAAAGTGTTATTAGAATGCACGTGTTATCCGTCATGTGATCACGCAGAGAAGTTATCCCATAAAGAAATAATTTTCTCATAAACCAACAACCACACTTGTGTTTATATTATCTTGAACTGACTTTGACTTTTGTGGCATGGTTGTCTGGAGGAGCATGTCTAATGAGCCATGCAGAGGATGTTGACATGCAGTAAATACACATTCGACAGCTGAACATCCACATACGCCAGACATACTGTGGCTACAGGGAAGGATGGGGTGTATGATAGAAGTGTCCCTTGACTTGTCTGCTGTAGTGCATGTAACAAACGAGTGTACAGTATGTTAAAGTGTGATGGACAACATAAGTATCCCTGAAACATTTTGAATCATGAGATTATCAACTTTAAAGCGTGTATCATTTCACAGGGAAGATAAAGCTATGTACAAACTTAGAGGAGGGTGTAAGTGCTTAAAAAACATATATTTCTTTGTGTCTATGTTCAAAGAAACTATAGCTTTTGTGTTTGTACACGGAGTCTGTCAGGTCCCATTATGAGGTTACTCTTCTCTATATATGTAAAAGGCACCTTAGAATCCAGTGGCTCTCTACTGAAAGGTTACAGAGTACATTATTTAACGCCCCTTTTGACAAAATCCACCTCCAAATTATTTGTGATAAAATGTTTAGTTTTATCTGCTTAGACTGAATGACCCAATTTATAAAGTATTTTAACCTTCAAAAGTTTTCACCTTTAACAAACCCACAAAAGTTCTTCCTCTCACTGTAGCAATAATTATAGGGGATACAATGTGTTTACAGCAAGAGCTGATGTTATAATGTCTCAAATTATAACACATTTTAACCTTAAAAAGCCTCAGGTTGAAAAGCAATATAGATTTGATTCATATTTTGTTGATTATATCATACCTGGTCACCTTTCCTGCTTTACCAGATAGCGTCAGGAACAGACGAATAATGGCTTCATTTGCACACATTTGCTCTCTACCTGTCATGTATAATTCACCAAACCCGGAAACTACCATCCGTAACCAAATCCCAAGGTTTACCTTTACCACATCATAGGCCTTGGTTGACAGCACGTCGGCCCCCATCTATCATATCACTCCAGTTCTTTCTATCCTCTGCACGCCTCTTACCCTACTGAATGGCAACGCTCCGTCACCAAAAAACCTTCTTCACTCCATCATCTCTCTGGTTCCCCACTCCTCCTGCTCCCTCTGCTTTGGACACACAATTCCTCTCTGTTATTATCTCATCACTCATCCTCTCCATCTGCCCGAACCACACCAGCACACCCTGGTCTGCCCCCTCATACCCATAACACTCTTATGACACTTCTCTAACGGCGTTACTTCTTATGTGATCAAACTTCCTCATACCACATAACGTCCTCAGGTATTTCATTTCCATGACATCCATCCTCTTCTGATTCTTAGCATTTACAGCCCAAGACTCACATACCTGCAGTACCGTCAGAACTACTATACCTTCATAGCAGCTCTCCTTATATCCTCCTGAACTCAAACTCACAGTCAAATCGTCCTATTCCATCCTCCTCTACAGCATTTCATTACCTTACATTTTATTATATCACTTTTCAACTTTCTCCTTTTGCACACTCTCATACTCTGTCATCCACCTCTGGAGTTTCTCAGAAGAGTCAGCCACAACAGCCGTGTCATCCATGCTCTTCAACATCCAAACATGGACTCCACACATCACGGGACCCCTCATGCCCAGGAATCAGCTCCCACACTGAAGACACCGAACTCCTTCTCCTCAGCTTCCCAGTAGCAACCCGTCCAGACAGACACCCAACATGACCACGCTTCATGACTTTTGGTTTCCACCGGTGGACGTGGATGACTTCCCAAGCACTGTGAGAGTTCCTTGAAAGGGAACTTGGTGTTGTAAAGTTCAAAGTTCAATGTTCTCCACAATACAAACGCAAGAACAATTCAGACACACACACACACACACACACACAAGTCATCTCACAAGAACTACAAGCCCTACAAGCAACCAACCCTCCTCAGGTTTACCTGTAGCTCGACGGTGAGAGGCTTCTTGGGGTCGTAGTTCCTGAGACCAATGGGCTCCCCGGGGCTGACCCTGGCACCCTCTTGCGGCGGCCCAGGGGAGGCTCCTGCGGTGCCTCCTGCGGTGCCTCCGCCTGCGGTGCTGCCCGCTATCCTTGGGAGGGACACCTGCTTGTTGTTGTTGTTGTTGTTGTTGTTACTGGCTTTTCTCCTCCTGTGGTAGCCAACTGTGGCAGAGAAGATGGTTGACTGTGAGGACGTCGGGTGGAACACATGACGACAGAAATAAGATAGTGGGACATATAGAGAGGCAGGAGGACCATTGGACGGGGTGGGATGAGGATGACGCTTGAGGGCACAGGTGAGCAAACAGTCAGATAGTGTCGGGGAAGATGTCGTCCAGAGAAGAGAGGGAAAGAGGGAGATAGAGATGGTTAAATAGTGATAGGAAGGAATAGGTAATAAAGTACAGAGATGGGTAAATAAAGAACTAAAGAGATAGGCAAACAATGAAGTATAGAGGCAATTGATGAGGTAAACTATGATCTATAGAGATAGATAAACAAAGATATAAAGATACAGGTAAACAATGAACGACAGAGATGCACGGGTGACTCACTATAGGCCGCACAGGGGACGCCTGTGTAGGCGTGGGCGGCGTGGTGGCAGCGGTGGGTGGTGTGGTTACAGACGGTGGGGTCCCGGTGGGTCATCAAGGGCTCAGGAAGTTCCTTGATCTCGGCCCTCCGGATGGCCCTGCTCAGCTTCTCCACGTCGTCGGAGGGGCGGAAGGATGGGATCTTGACGCCCTGGGAGCTCTGCAGGAACCTCAGCTGGTCTGCCGGAGGAGAGGAAGGAAGGTAGGATATGCTCCTGGAGTCCTACGAACAAAATGACATGACTAAACCTAAACTGAGAAAGGAGAGTTAGGAAGCTGCTTACGGATCCAGAAATCTCATTTAACTAATGTGGGGCTGGAATGTATTCTTACGGACAGCACGTTAGGGCTAGAGTGTGAGATATCAAGGTAAAGAGAGACGTTCTAACAAAAATAAAAACAAAACGTTGATAAGTGATGTGTACCTGTGCCAACCATACTGACAGGTGGGGATGTACACTTCCGAAAACTACATCAGGATCAAGCTGATGCAAAGGGCCAAATGGTGAGGCCAAAACACTCACAAAGTGGGCAGGTGTGAGAAAGATTTACTGAAGTGAGCCCGAAGATGGGGAGGCTACGGGAACGAGTCCGGGAGGAAGGCCCCAGATCGTGTGGCAGAAGTTAACTTTTTATGATAAGGAGAGAAGATCTAAGACACTAACGAGGCTTGGCAACTTGTGGTAATTGGGTCAGTCTACTAAGAAATGGAACAAAATATGAGAGAGAAATGCCTTTGATTAAGTCCGTAGACAGCATGAGTCACTGTCTCACAAGTCCTGGTCAAAAGGTATTTGATGTAATGTGTTTAAAAGACAAAAATACGATCAGGCTGTATTATGGACCAGATGGTATCAGGAAAAGGCAATATCACGAACAACGTAATAAAAGGGGATAAAGATAACATCAGGAACTAGATGATAACAAAGTCATGATAAAAGACAAGATAATGATATGGATAAGATAATAACCAATAAATAATTGCACAAATTAGCTGACAACAAAACAAATTTATAAAACAAATAAGTTGATAAAAACGGACGAGATAATGACACAGAAAATCTTAAACGATTTTCAGAACGAAATTTTGAACATTACTGAATACCTCAAAAACATGTAAAGAAAGTCATTAAGAAAGACACGGTAAAAAGTGATTCTCAAAAACAAGAAAAACTGATTTCAAATCTCTCGAAACATGGAGCAACAACATCTACGAATAAAGATAAAAGGAAAAAACTTAATTTTTCTAAATTCTCTCCAAAACCCAAGAAAATATTGGAACAAAAGGCCTAAGCAACGCCTTATGGCTAGACTGACCGTAAAGGTACTTCTCGTAGCTAGAGAAGCTATAAGGGCCGCCGTAGCCTCTCATTCCCAGTAGATTTCCTTCCTTATGGAACGAGTCTACCATCCTCTTGATGAGGACGTGCTCATTAGCTCGTGTGTTGCGGATCTGCATCCGTTTCAGTTCCAGTAGTTGCTGGAACAGCCGTCGCTCCAGCGCGTACCTACGACAGATACAGAAAAGGTGAAACTCTTATAAATCTGTGTTCAGTAACATTCTGTGACTTTCAAATGTTGCTAAGATGTCAACCTTTCATAGATTTCTTTTTCGTGAAATTTTATGGATTTTATTAAGAAAAACAAGACATAAGAAAACGGATACTTCTTCTAATGATGAACTGAACATATTTAAAAACAGGGGTGTTTGTTGATATAGAATTTGAAGGCGGATTATTTAGAAATTATGCAAAGACTATTCCAAGTATTACTAACACGCTTCACTATACATATGCAATACTCACCGCAAAATACTTTTTTAACATAATACTTGCTTAATGTTATGACAGTTTGACTTAGGTCCAACCTGAAGAGCCTCAGTGTGCTAGTCCTCAGCATGAAATCAGGGCTCTCACTGCACGGATCCAGAGCCATCATTATATGGACTCAGGACCCTCAGTGCTGCAGGTCTAAGACGGTTCCAAGCTGCAAGAATCGAACCAGCCAGCGCGTGGGGTCCATCCGTTCCAGTACCTACCCGAGCACTGGATCTATGTGTCCTAGTACCTACTTATGGACGGGACCCATGCGTTGTATTACCTACTTGTGCATAGGACCCCTGCGTTCTACTATCTACTTATGCATGGGACCCATGCCTTCTAGAACCTACTTGCGCATGGTGTTCTGCATGGCCTGGGTGATGGACACCTCGGTGGAAGGCGAGGCGGCCTTACGGGACCGTCGTCTTAGGCTCGACTCCATATTCTCCACCTGAGGCACAGGAACAAGTGTCACCTCCAGTGATGGTACAGAAAAAAACAAAAGACACGAAATGAGAGCCGTAAACATATTCATTGAGAGTAAGGCTTTGAGTGAGGACTACAGATCAGGATGTCTGGAGTTTGTTAAAGTTGTCACACTGAAAGTAAGAGTGATAATGTGAGGTTTATTATATATACAGTAAGAATGTAAGGGTAAGACAAAGCAGCAGTCTTTACTAAAGAGTTTTACATTTGGGAAAAAAAAATGACTAAATATCGTGAACTCCACAAACAGAAAATGAGGTTTATAAAGAAAGATTAGAAAAATAGGAAAAATAATGTATAGACAT
>JAUTYZ010227627.1:0-10414 GCA_032273725.1 Panulirus interruptus
GTTCATTAACATTTTTAATAAGGGGTTTTACTAAAACCAAGGCTATGGGCCCCCATGGTAATCTCACGTGATCATCAACAACTATCAAGTAGTAGTAATAACATCGAAGGAGTAGAAGAATTCCCTATTTTACTCCCCTCTATTTTTTTTTCTCTTGATGAGAGGGTTACAGGTTTTAGCTTAGATCTACAGAAGAGTTCGTGGATATGCTACAGTCTACAAAACTTTGACATAATTTAGCGTCCCCTGATGTAGAAAGCTTGATAACTAATGTGCTGGTAGTTAAAACTATACATATTATTCTTAACAAAGTGTACCAGCATAAGACACTCTCGTCACCGGAAACTCCACCAAACATTGAGCAACTACTGTGGAGCTTAAACCATTAATACTCCATTCAGGAGTATAAATGGGTGACTTTATCATCAGACTGACGGAGTAAATCTGGTACCATCCCTGGCACTATCTGTTGCTAATTTCTATGTGTTAACTAGATAACACTGCTCATTTAGATGAGATTTCAAAACTGGAGACGCTGTAGATACCTGGACGACATTTTCGTGGTTGATAGGAATGAAGACGACCTAACGGAGTTAAAGAGAATTATGGAGATTATGTCTGCGCTAAAGTTTACTTATGAACTCAGCAGTGATAACAAACTACCTACTCTTTCTAAATGTTCCAGTAGACGGACACACAGACAACTACATCACAAGTGTGTCCAGAGAAAAGACAAGATTTCCGAAGATGTCTCACTTGCAATTAAGTGAATGTCCTGAAAGACACAAACGTGGAGTAATCAGGGCATACTTAGAGAACTCCTCAGATTGCCCTCCATTCCGCCAAGAAATAAACGGAATCGAGCAAATATTCTTCAGCAATCGCTACTCAAATAGTTTTATTAACAATATAGCTGAAGCATTTCTGTCCAAGACCCACCAGAGGAGAACGAATTAATCAACCAGACAATGTCCTTCAAAATGTACTACAATAACCAAATCAGTCCTGCCCGTGAAACAGAGGTGAGAATGCTGAAGAGTACACTTAAAACTAAACGACACACGCCACAACTTAGAAGATATAACATATGAGCTTGCTATTCACATGTAAAGTTAATGCAACATTTTTCAAAAGTTTGCATGACAGAAATTCTGTTAGTATTTTGATATAGAAATTCTATGTTTATTGTTATCATCACGTTCTTTACAGTGAAACTGAGGCTTTTCCTCGGTAACACAGTCTTAGTTCACAACATGTGGCGGTACATCTGACTGCTCTCCATATCATGTGGAAGTATCACTCTGCATTATCACCACAATCTGGTGACTGCACCACAGTCTGTTCAAACTAATGTGATTCCTGCATCTCTGTTTGTTGCTCCAGTGTTGCTAGAAAAATTCTTCGCTCCATTTCGCCCACACTGTTGCCGCCACTCTTGCATTAATAAAATCTGACGTTGGTATTTTCTCGGACTGGCCAACAAGAATCTCATCTGCACATCACTGCAAGAATCCCTTGGAAATATCTTTTTCTTCTTCATAATAGAAAATCTCTTGGTAATGTCTTTCTTTTTATTAGACGAAAACTGAATATTTCAAAATGCTCCCACTTTTACATCATTAATTCAATAGTTACGTATATTTTGAACCCCTCTGAAAATACATTCTCCTTTTATCAAAATAACATACTTTCCATGTCAAGACTGCGCCTGCAGTTGATGGCTTATGCTTCACCTTTGCTAACAGCCGAGGGTCTCTGAGCTCACCTCCACTTACCCCTTGTCTCACTTCTGACATTCAAAGGTTCTCTTCTCGCCTCAGTAAGGCAAACTTCCACCAGACGTGAGGCTCGAGAGGAGGGAGTCTCAGGATTGTGAAACCATCAAAAGGAAGAGGAACCAGGACAAGTAATTTGCCGGTGATCAATTGCACCAAACTTTTCTCAGACTTCAACATTGTTAACATGATCCTCATTTGTAGTGAGAATTAGATCTAATATATTCTCGACGCGCATAGGATTTTCAGCTACCTGTATTAGGACACTATCAAGCAGATTAAGGTAAAGCCCACGTCCCTAGCTACTAGAAAGGGATTCTCCCCACTTAGATAATGGCATATTGAAATCACTTACAGTGATCGAATCGCTTTCATTACTGCTTTCTGCTGTCTGATCATATAGTCTTTCGTCTACATCTGGTGTCTGTGTTGGGGACCTATAAACTAATCCTACTGCTATTTTCATCCGAAATTTATCTTTGATTTCTACAAAAATAAGTCGATTTTATCAACAGTAAAAACATTTTTCAGCAGAGGATTTAGATAAGCTTAACAAAGACAACACCGCCTACCTTATTTCCCCAATCTCCACTCTTCCATACAACTTACCATATACACTCAACAAACATATGCCTTTGTTGTTTAACATTAATTTTTGTCCCCCTTGCCTTCATACGATGGCACAATACATGCACTCAGCGAGTCCTTAGAGACGTCATCATTACCCAAACACACGTTGAAAATCCTATCAAACCAAGCAACAAGACGGTCACCCTTTTTCTTAAGAAATTCAGATGCAATACTTTATTCTGAATAAAGAAGATACTTACAATTGGATCTAAATCTTATTCATGGAAACCAAGTTTAATCTTGTCAACAGAAAGACAGACAGAGAAAAACAAACAATGCTCAAACACATTGTGTTTAAAATTCTTCAGAGACTTTCCGCAACAGTAAAGATTTTACATAACAGTAAAGCTTTTTATGCAAATGTAAAGATCTTACGTAAGAGGTTTTCCACAGGCATGGCATAGTTTAGCAATATTAGGACAAAAATACTTTTCCAACAGTAGATAGTGACGGTGACAGTTGGATCAGCAGCTGTAGTGACGAGAATTGAAACAGTACCAGCACTAACAGTAGAGTACATATGTAGAAGGACAGAGCAGCAACAGAGGTAGTACAGCAATGGCAGCAGACAGCAGACACTCTGACAGCGGCATTAACTGAATAAACAGGTATGACTACAACCATAGTAATATCAGCAGAACTACCAACAGTACAACAGCAACTAGAGATACAGCTATAAACAGAAACGTTGATATCAGTGCTAAAAGAAACAGCATAAACATCAACAGACGCGGTGGCAGCAGCATAACAGGAAACTGTGAGGCAAGGCCAAGCTGGTGGCATGGGTCCCGCCTCGCCCTGAGTCACAGTGCTGGTGGGGACATCAAAAGGATTTTGGTTCGCCTGTTATTACAGCCGTTGCTCCATCCCGTAGTGCTAGGGACAGCGCCTCACTGCTAGCTCACAGTCTTATGGCACTAGTGACCAAAGGCTCTTGGGAAAATAATGGGAATGGTAGAGGAGTTTGAGCTATGATTTTATTATCAGCTGTGAGAACCACTGGTGACTGAGGACTGTAATTGCTAGACTGGGGTGTGTGTGTTTGTGTATAGGACGCAAGACAGACAGAGGCAATGAAGATATTTTCCGTGGAACGAGTTTTTTTTTTTGCTTATTTTTGTTTGACTATAAAAATTTCTTGGCTTCAAAAGCCAATATTTTCATTGCACTTTTAAGCTTCTTCGAAAATCTTGAGCATAAATGATGCAAAGTTTGTGTGTGCGTGTTTGTCTATGTGTGTGTGTGTGTGATTGTGTGTGTGTGTGTGTGTGTGTGTGTGTGTGTGTTTGTACGCGTATGTGTGTGTGTGTGTGTGTGTGTATGTGCTTTTATGTGCTTTTTTATTTCGTTGACCCGTTGTCTCAGTAAAAAAGATTTAGAGAAGCCTGGCCTTAAACGAAATATAAAGAATGGGTAAAGAGATATAGAAGTAAAGAGAAAAGAAAAATCTAAAAACTACAGAGCCAGTAAAGAACCTGCTTTCCTGATTGGAGGTTGTAGATGTAACGAAAGAATGAGAGGGTAAAGAATTCCAGATCTTATCGGTGTTGGGAAAGAATTGCCGGCCACTCAGTATTTACATGACTCAGAAGCTTCCTGAGCACTAAACGTTCTGTTGATGGCAGAGAAACACAACCAGCCAGCACTTGGAAGCAGAAACCAAAGAATATCTATAGAATAGGGAAAGAGATCCAACACTGAGGCGTAGAGCAGTTTGATTATTCGCAGTGTTTTGGAAACGACTGTCAAGTAAGTATAGCTAGTCTCCCAAGATGTGGAGGCAGTTCTCCATAAAAGAACAAATCAGTCCGCTATATAATCGGAGGAACTCTTCAGAAAAAGAAAATCTGACATCAGAACAGGACTCCCTGTTGTTGATATGCAGACTTAGATATTTGTGTAATTTGGAGTTTCCAAGATACTAGGTCAAGTGTTAGGATAATAACAAGTATGTTTATTATGATGAATGATAGAGTTACAAAACCAACAAAAGAGACGGGATAATGGTGAGGAACCTGGAAAGAGAAAAGGGAAAACTGGATTATAGTAGCATTTAGCAAGGCTGCAACTGCCCTGCCAGAAAATCCTGTCGAAATCTGATTTGTGTGTGTATATGTATATGAATGTATGTAATTACCTATTTGTACGGTACGGAGAAGAAGTTCTGCTATTTTGGGGCCTCATATCTTGAACGATTTTTAGCATCATACAACATTTTATACTCCTTTATGCTGTCCGTGTTGACGGCTTCGTTATTCAACTTATTCCTTATATCCACTACTCTTAAACCATAAAAATACATCTTTATATATTTTTCCAATGTTTCTTGCTTAAAACGCGTTACTAACTCTGGTTGTTCTATCTTTGCCTCTTCCGAAAAATTATTCACTGCTGAACATAAACAAATTGGTTTAGAACCTGAAAGGTTGTGATCAAGCCCCCCTACTCTTCTCTCTTCCGTAGTGTATCTCAGCTCTTCTGAGTCAGTTACCATCTTTGTTGATTTCCTCTATGACGTCTTGTTAGTTCTTTATGCTTGTTTAAGTGCAGTGACCAAACTTGAGAAGCATATTCTAGTTTTGTCCTAATACAGGAAGTGAATTTCTTACTAAACATATCCTTTCCCATATACTTGAATGCGATTTTGATACTTTACAGAAGACAGTTTGTTTCCTTTACAGTTCTCCTAAAGTGGGGATCTAGCGACAGTTTAGGTACAATGTCGACTCTGAAGTCCTACTATCACTCAGATTCCTGCAGCTTACTTCTCTGCAAGATAATATTTGTATCTAGGTCTTGTTTTTTTTACTGTGTCCCATCCTCATTACTTTTCATGTATTCGGGTTGAGTTTCATGAGCCATGTATAAAACACAACTTTATCGTTTGTTTAGATTCCCCTGTATATTGATCTAATCCTTTTTTCTCATTAGTTTGGCATCATTTGTTAGCATATTCACGTGGGAGTTCTACCCTTCTGGCAAGTCATTAGCATAGATCGAGAAGAGCAAAGGCCTCAGGAAGGAACAATGCGGCACGCCACTGGTGACCCAAACCCATTTCGAGAGAGCCCCTCTGACATGCAACCTTTTCTCCTCCCTCAAAGGTAATTTTCTATCCATTGATGGAGTCTCCTCCTTGTTCCTGTCTAATAATCCAACTTCTTTACCGGCCTCCTATGTGGCAGTGTTAAATTCTATCTGGCATCCCAGATACACAAAATGCACCCAACTGTCTCTTTTGTCTAAAACGAAGTTCATTTTCAAGCTCATTCTCTGACAAAAGTTTAAGAGGTTTGTTCATATGATTACCTTCCACTGAATCCTTATTTTCTGTCACTTGGGCAATTTTTACTCTGTAATGAGTCATGCATTTGATTTCTAATTATATGTTCAAGTATTTTACAGGCCACACTTGTCAGAGACTGATCTGTATTTCATTGCAACTCCCCAGTTACCTAAGGATGGGATTTGCCACTTCCACATCCTTGGCACATTATTTCCTGCTGGCGACATCACATCAAGTGACGTGTCAAGCGCACCTACACACTTTCTCCAGACTTATGGAGACACATCATCAGGACCATGAGCCTTATATGGGTTAAGACCCTCCAGTAGATTGTTTCTATAATTTCTAGTTATTTCAGTGCCTTCCAAGACCTCCCCATTCCATCTCACTGGTGTCGGGACCTCCACTCTGAAACACAAAATTTGTCACTCATCTCCCCGCATATCTTTACATCATCCTTTACAACACTTTCCCTTATTTCCATTAGCCTGATGAGCTACTTAAATAACAGTTTCCTCCTGATGAATTTGTGGAAATGTTTTTGATTATATCCTACTTTGTCCACAGTAATCTTCATAAAAACTTTTCTGTTCCTCCTCTCTTATCCTAATACAACCATTCCTTGGTTTCTTATACATTTCTAATCCTGCTACAACCATTCCTTGGTTTAATATACCTGTCTTATCCTGCTACAACCATTCCTTCGAAATTTGTACCTTTCAAACGTCTGTTGACTGTAGTATAGACTATATCTCCTTCACGGTACATCCCTAAGCTCTTTCACTTTCTGACATCTTTTAATGAACCACATCACTGTCGTTTCTTAATCTTTCCTTTGCATTTATAGCTAATGGTACTCAGGTTCTTATTCCTTCATCGTACATGTGTGTGTGTGTGTGTGTGTGTGTGTGTGTGTGGTTGCATCTATGAATTAATTTGTTTTAGAAAAGTACTGAAATATAGTGTAACTAGCACGGCAAAATAATGTAACCTGTCCGTACGAAATTAAGGACTTTTTTTCGTCAAGCGGCGTGACTAATCCTATGAAATGACAATGAAAGAAGGCTCCAGAATGCGTCAGAGCTCACTGTGGAATTAGTGAGAGTTGTGCATGACACAACTTGCAGCAGCAGATTCAATCTTTCTTCATGCATTAATATATCATGAGAATATTGTGTGAATTGTTTCCTTTGGCCGAGAACCATATTTGCAAATGTGGGCTAGTGAAATGACAGTTGTACCACGAGCAATGTTTACTGGCTCATATAATATCTAGAACAATTCAGTTATAAACGTTAGTATATCACGAGAATACTTGTGACCATAGAATTTTTTCAAATTTATGTTCTTGCAATAGTTTCCACCACGCCAGAAACAGTACTTGGCGTGAACTAACTTTAGAGGGAATGCAAGTGGTTACTGAGTGCTTTATCTCGGGATGGTAACAGGCGGGTGATGATTTGCGTGTTCGACTCTTGGCGGCAAAATGGACTACGTCAGTGCAAAGCTGAGTTCTAGTTGAACATTTTCCTTTTTTCGACCACAGTTGACACCAGAGAAGGGAGGAAGTGAGGAGACCAGACAACCTAGAGGCCATCAGCGCCTCCAGCCTCATTTTTTCTTATTATTATTGGGTCGCCTCTCGTGTGCGGAGTGAACAGTTGATGTGGAGCTGCTGTGGTCCTGTAATGGGGCAGCTTTAGCTTCTCGCCCTCCAGGTCTGCTGAAGTATGGAAGTGAACCAGAGCCTTTGTGGAGACCACTCTGGAGAACCCTAGGTTTGGGATACCGCATGTCAATAGGGCTGTTGTACACTGTACAGAGGCAAGATGACTACGGACACTAATATCGTGAAGAATAGGGAAACTGATGGACGTTGATGTTTCCCGTGCCGGCATGGGATGTCCCACTCCGCATTTCCGTATGATCAGTTTACCCAAGCATTGCACTCTGCATTATCAGCTCTCTAAGCTCCGAGTTTGTGTAATTCATCGGAATGATCACAACCTGCGGTAATATATGGTAACGTCAACTTAATGTACGCTATTATTGCCTGTTATCTAAGAGTTCAGAGAATTGAAATACAAGCTTTAAAGTTTAAGTTTTGTGCTGGATATATATTCTTAACTACGAAATATTCATAAGGTTGAGTATTTTCAATTTCTTTTTTGTCTTGATGTACTGTTTAGATTTTCATTCAAACCTCTGATACTTCCCATAGTTTGTCTTTCTCTTTCTCCATGTAGGATTAGTAAGTAACAAACGTGCCCTTACTACCCACCTGGTAGTATGTATTAAGATCAGATGTCCGTTCTTGGTGTCATAGTGTGTCACACTTCCTACAGGAGGACCAACCACAACCATTGACTTAAATGTTGGACTCAGTATTGCGCAACGTTTTTTCGCTCACCGGAAGGAGACATACAATCCTGTCATGCTCACTATTAGGTTTTAACTCTTCAATAGCCAAGACCCTGAATCTTTACCATATGAAACAAAGTAAATTGAGTTTCCCTTGCGGGATACTCGCCCGCTATTAAACAACCGAGTCATGTTCATTGCAGGGTTTCATGCAAACGTGTTACACTTGCTGCAGTGCTGTATATTAATGTGTTATATTCTGTGTAGCTTGTTATGTTTGTCGAATGTTGTGTAGTCTTATGTTATGCCTAATGAAAGGTTTTATTTTCCATATTACAATCACTGCAGGCCTAATCTAGATATCTTAAGCTTACTAGAGGAACTGACTGCAGACAAATTCGCACTCTTTTAAAATCATGAGCTGCTATTATTTCACGTCAGGAT
This sequence comes from Panulirus interruptus, assembly GCA_032273725.1. Lineage (NCBI taxonomy): Eukaryota > Metazoa > Arthropoda > Malacostraca > Decapoda > Palinuridae > Panulirus > Panulirus interruptus. The sequence continues at coordinate 8,497 of JAUTYZ010227627.1, forward strand.
TCCCCACAAACATGTCATGAGCACTATAGGGTTCTTGATCAACCGTTCTCATTAACATACGATGCTCAATACATGGCTGTTCACAACTATGCCCAATTCGTAATAGAATCTGCCTCGACATTTTCCTGTTCTCAGAGGGGTTTCTCATAGTAAAGTCACACTGCTTGGCTGTTTTTTGTAAATAGATTATTCTCATTTGGATACGTATATCGCTCTCACTGTTAACTTCTGTGTAGCATATCATAGCTAATGGACCATTGATAAACGTTTTATACTCAAAATGATTCCGTTTACACAGAGGTTCACTGCGTCCCATTGTTGACTAGGTGCTGGGATGGAGAGCTACTTCAAAACTCAGTATCTATCGCTGAAAACGGTATTTCCAGTCCTCAGGGATGTCATATAGGATATGATTAATAGAAATAGATTAATAAAAGGGAAGTTTGATGGATGACAAAGTTTTGAGAAGCTTCCCCTGAAGGACCTGATGGTTACTAGGATTATGAGTGACAGGGAAGAACCTACGAATAGTGGTCGAGACGGATAAATAACGGACCTGGTAGGGTCAAACGTGACTGTAGAGCCTTGAAGCCTTGAGACATTAGAACATTCGTTGCAGTATCACTGTACTCATCAGATTTTGGACTATAAGTGCTTAGAGGTAACTTCAGGCCTTTGTTTTTATCCTGCTGACAAACGTAACATTAACTCCAATCATTTTTCCGCTTTGGCGGCTGACCCTTTTAGAGAAACTGTACATAAACGACGTAAGGGCAAGGACTTATTTTTTCCCACCTTTGACCGTATACACTTTCTAGTATGGGATTCTTAATGTTCATGCAGTAGCCCTACACCTCACCCGATTGTTCATCAAATGTCATCCAAGTCCCGTGCAGCTTGGACACCTTCCGGATCATACAACCGCCATCATCCTTGGCTTGGCTCTCCTGCGATAGCATCATCTTGTCAATCATAGTACAGTTATGTAACTGTTATAGGGATAAGTAGATATCATTTAGGATACTGAATGACTACATTCTTTTAATTAAATGAACTGATCCCCATACTGAACTGCCACCAGTGTGCCCTGGTAGCGCATCAACATTCAGTGTAGGACAGTCCTCCTGAATGTAGCTCCTGCTCTAGTGACTTTGATTTTAATCGTCATCTTCAGTTGACCACAACGTCTTGCTGACTCCATTCACAGTATGATGGACCTGGACATAATCTTTCATATGTGGAGTCCCTCTGCATCAGCGGTTATCACTACGCGGTCGCGGGTCGAATGCGGCCCTCACTCGTCCCACCTGCGCTTGGAAGAGAGAGAAAAATATACATAAAAAGTAGTTAGATAAGGGAGATTGTAAGTATTATTTGTAAGTAGAGGGAAAAATACTCTGATTATCGAAAACGGCATATATAGTGCAGAGATTTAGTGTATTTCTGGTGACAAATCTTGAGGTATATAGAGAGGAGATATCATTCTTACAGTCTTTGTAACACGATCTTAATTTTCAATTGCCCTCAATGGCCCCACTATTTTCCTGTTAAATACTACAGCTCTGTATGCCAACCCCATCTAGACAACGCAGTTTACCTGGGTGTGGCCATTGCCGGACACAAACAAATTCTTGAAACTAAAGGTGAGAGCTGGGTAAGAAGGGAGGGCTAGTGCCTGTAGCCCATGTAAGGGATATGACTGACTGCTGAGGCAAATGTGCTACTGCTACTAGTAAAACCTTGCACCTCATATCACATAGCTACACCCAGACTCTTCTGTAATATATACAGTACAGACATGATTAAAAGAATTTAAACTGACTAGAAAATATATGAAATAATTAGTTTGGGAGGGGCTGAAGCTGCAAAATCAGTTTCTGCATAATCAAGAACATATAACTATATCCTAAAATCATTG
>JAUTYZ010227738.1:0-10414 GCA_032273725.1 Panulirus interruptus
TCTAGCATATCTTATCACCGATTGAACACACCATCATTCCAGGACCCATGGAAGTGTCAGCAGCCGTGTCATCCTTCCAGCACGCCTGCGACCCATCTCACAGCACTAGAACGCTCAACATGAGACTAGCAACCATAAGGTGGACAGTCGGGTGAAAAAAAAAAGAAAAATCAGCCTTGCACGTAATGAATGCGTGATGGTGTGGGTGAACACCTGTGGTGCAGCAGTGCCGGGTCCACTCCACTATATAGGTCACCACACACAGCACACCCTCTTGGGTCATAATATCATCACCATCAAATACCGTCATCAATGCCATCCCCCTAACCACATACTAATGTCATCTGGAGTGACACACTCATATCTCGTGAGGCCAGAATAGTCTCGTCCATCATGGTCATTACATTGATCATAACAGTGATATGGGGGTCTCTAGAGGCGGCCGTCAATGATGTATACCTTGTCCCGCCTGACTGCTGGCCTTACGTCCCGTAGTCCACCATACACTAACCAACCCATCGCTGAGGCCCACAGTGCCTGGACCTTTCGTGCACTCTGTATCCTCTTTTGCGCCACCGCACACGGGATGGGTGGCCGCAATTGCGTCAAAAATAAAAAATCAATATCCAAGACTACTAAACCCATCCTACCGTTACCCACCCAGCCGGTAACATACGTACCACCAACCACAATATGTCCACCGGCACACATCTACCACTGTACGCACCTGGTATCATCGTATAATCTAATCTATCTTGGATCCAAACTCCACATTATACAAATACATAAGTCTGCCCTTAAGAAGCTAAGAGTCCTCTTTAGATAATGGAGATTCTTTACTTCTCGATAGTTGGTCCGATTATGCAGAGGGTTACTCTGTCCCTATACAGAGAAATGCTCTTACATCCGGAGAGCTTCTAGTTGTAAATCCCTATGTGACAGAATCGTGTCTATAAAGCAATCTAACTCATCAGTTCTCGCACTCCCACCTGAAAAACTTGAACCATTTGCCCTACGCCGCAGTGTTGCTCTTCTTTCCCTCTTCCACAGACAATACTTAGGCTTCCGTTCTCGAGAACTGCTGCTGGCGTCCCTCCGCAGCGAGACCACGCAGTACTCAGCAAGCCGCTGCATCACATACTATGGCCGTCGGCAACTTATGGGTTTGCCGTTGTAGTGGCTGCTGCTTTCCCTACACCACTAAACTCGAGAACCTCTTTTCCACCTCGTGTTTCTTTACAGCTACGACCTACCCCTGTTTGAAAGGCAGGTTTTCCACTTCCTCTAAACCTCATATATTTTTTCTTTCCCTGTTTCTGCTGCCATTCCTGCGTTCCAGTCAAAGTTTGACCTGGGCGAGGACTTCCGTCCGAGACTGGAGCCTCTGACGGAACACACCGTACCCACTAACACAACCATCCGTCGTGGTAGACCCGGCACTACGCATCTACCATAACTTCGCCACCCAATACCCACCATGGGATCCTCGCCATCATATCCCAATAACCACCATACATCTAGCACCACACACCCGTATACCTACCACCCATCCATCATCACTAAACCAACCATGAGTGGTGGATATGACACCAACCATTAGTGGTGGACATGACACCAACCATTAGAGGTGGACATGACACCAACCATTAGTGGTGGACATGACACCAACCATTAGTGGTGGACGTGACACCAACCATTAGTGGTGGACATGACACCAACCACTAGTGGTGGACATGACACCAACCATTAGTGGTGGACATGACACCAACCATTAGTGGTGGACATGACACCAACCATTAGTTGTGGACATGGCACCAACCATTAGTGGTGGACATGACACCAACCATTAGTGGTGGACATGACACCAACCATTACTGGTGGACATGGCACCAACCCATTAGTGGTGGACATGACACCAACCATTAGTGGTGGACATGACACCAACCATTAGTGGTGGGCATAGCACCAGCCATAAGTGGTGGACATGGCATCAACCATGAGTATAAGTCATGGCAATAATCATCAATGGAAAGGCCAGGCATGGGAGCAGCCATGGGTGAGGGGAAAGGCGAGTAGTAGTGTAGCAGGAATATTGGGTGTAGCCTTGGGGAGTCTTCTGCTCCGACAGCCCTGGCTGGGCCCAGGCTGCTGGACACACATCACATGGCTGGACCAGCACGGCGGCGCCGGTCACTTGGGATGGGCACCGCCCTCCAACTCCATGGCTGGCTCCCTTGCTCGGGGTCTGGCCGTCGGGAGGTGAAAGTGATCCAGAGGTACAGGTGAATGAACGTGAATCCACCTCGGCGACGGTGAACCGGCATGAACTGCCTCTTCGGCTGAGGCCTCCACACATTCTTCGTTACCCACTAGAACACTGTCATACCACACCTCCTCCTACACCACCACACAAAGCCACATTACTACATAAATATACAATACTTTTCTTACAAAACATGACCATGAGCGATTCTCAACGACAAAAATTGGTCTTAAACTCCAGGATCGAATCTTAAGTGTTCAACGTGAGGCCAAAATAATTTCCTAGGCAGACCTTGACGATGACGAGAGCAATCTACGCCTCCCAGATGACATGACCAGGTCAAGAACACAACAACAGCCTCATAAATATGTATGACTGGAAACGCCAACATTCAAGAGTGAATGCGGTATGTCTCCCTCCGTACTATCCCTCACAATCATGGTTACTACTGAGGAAGACGCCACCAAACTCATCTTCACTACATCTTTGGTAAACCTGAATTCATTTCACCTCAAAGGCCATATTCACGACAACCTTATGGGTCAGGTCAACGACCATCTTCACAACACCCTTATGGGTGAGGCCAGTCGCCATCTTCACTACATCCTCGTCTTCTCTTCACACGTAACTTCGTAACACTTCCACAGGTCAGATCAAGGACCACCTTCTGTATATCCTTATCTTCTCTACACTATAGACACCACTGGACTTTGCCCTGACCCTTACGGGTTTGGTAAATGGCCGTCCTCACTACAACCTCGACACACCGCCTTAGAGTGCCGACTGCTGAGGAGGGGTGGGTGGGAGGGGGTGGTGTGGGGGGAGAGAACGCCAACATTCACGAGCGAATACAGTATGTCTCCCTCCACACTATCACACACCATAATACAGTATGTCTCCCTCCACACTATCACTCACCATAATACAGCATGTCTCTCCACACTATCACATACCATAATACAGTTATGTCTCCCTCCACACTATCACACACCATAATAGTTATGTCTCCCTCCACACTATCACACACCATAATACAGTATGTCTTCCTCCACACTATCACTCACCATAATACAGTATGTCTCCCTCCACACTACACACACCAATATGTTCACTAAGAAGAGAGACACCACCAAACTCATCTTCACAACAGCCTCAATAAAGCTGAATTTCCTTTACTCTTGACAAACGGGTCAGATGAAACTCCTCCTCATTACGTTCCTGGTTGTGTTGTTGGAGAGAAAACAAAATCGAAGAAATCAGAAAGTTAGAAAACAGAATTTTCCCCTCCGTGAGGGGAGATACATAACCATTAGCCAAGACCTGTAAGTCCGGTAATGCGTCTAAAAAAAGATGAGTAATCTCTGTTTTTTAAGTGTACCCACTGGGAGACGTCATTTCTACCGCATCTTCGTCTCTCCAGTGGTACTCCTGGGACATACGTTCGTCAAACTTTTATTATCATCAACCATTACATATAATGGTGGATAAATAATACAAACCTTATTCGCCTGTTCCTTGAAATAATTTTCACACAACCAGAAGCACCAGGTTCCAGGTTCAGCGTCCATATTTCACAACATTAAAACCTCTTATCAGTTTAAGGATCAACATCATCCTCCACACTCTCCTGTCTTCTTTATATAATATCTCTTCGTCAAAAGGGTTGGTTAATCACCAAAAAACCTAAAAGCAATCCGGATAAAAAAACATAAAAATCACAATGAGCCAAGCTACTTGGCCAACCGAATTCCTTGTCATATGTTTGAAAAATCATTTGGTAGAAAACGCGGGAAAGTTCAACGTCTCGGACGGTGAAGCAGGTAATGAGTGGGTGTGTGGGGTCTGGCAAGACGGGAAACATGAACCAGGCACTAGCAAATCAGTGTTCCTCGGCCCTCAAAAGTTGCCCATACTAAAACCAGCTTTTCTAAGGCAGGTTCTCTTTCAACAATTTGTAATGGCAGTAAATCATTTTAACAATCAAAGGATTCGTATCTTTGAATTCCATCAGATAAATATAATAATGCTTTACATGAAATTATGCCAACTATTAATATCATATGCGTAAAGTACTTACATATAAATCACGGTTCAAGTCATGTCTTCTTTAACAAAGAAAATGCGTAAAAAAAAAAAATCTATATTATGAAACACGATAAGTGGAAACTCTTCAACTGTAAGATTAAGAAAACAGGCAAGAAAGAACATTCAACTGTAGACTATGGACCAAAAACTGTAGACTATGGACCAACAAACCGTGGACTATGGACCAAAAACTGTAGACTATGGACCGAAAAACTGTAGACTATGGACCAACAAACCGTGGACTATGGACCAAAAACTGTAGACTATGGACCGAAAAACTGTGGACTTTGGACTAACAAACTGTAGACTATGGACCCCAAACTATGGACCAACAAACTGTAGACTATGGACTAACAAACTGTAGACTATGGACCCCAAACTATGGACTATGGACCAACGGTCAATTTAGATGGAGTAATATCTGGTATGGCACCAGACTGGTGCTCACAGTACTTCCTTAGCGTGTGACCGGGACCAGCTCACACCCTGCCCTGACACGACTCCCCCCACCCCACCCCACCCCTCACCCCACACACAAACACACACACTACATCCATAACAGTGACTGAACAGCCAACACCCATAAACCACCGCCACAAACACCACCATACGCCACCAGCAGCACCCATACACTGCCACCAGACCATCCATACATCACCAGCAGCACCCATCCGTTACCAGCATTACCCATGCACCATCACCACCTTCACCACATATACATCAGCAGCACGACTCATACGTCACCACTCACACAAAAACTCACCAACAGGATGAAAACTGAAAGGAAACAACGACATACAAACCATGATAACAAACATATGTCAGAACATAGTAGCCTCGACCTAGTACCTGCGACACCTGCGCTGCTCACGGGGGGTGGTTACTGTGTGGGCCGTTTTGATAACTGTTTCTCTCCCGACACCTCGAGGCTTTGGACCTCTCTACCTTCTCATGTCTTTCCCAGTACCTATAACCTGGCACATTTTAAAAGACAGGTTCTTCACTTCCTCAAACATTCGTAAATATTTTCCTTTGTCTCTTTTTCCCTTTCATTAACCTCTCTATATTTCAATTAAGGCCCGGCCTTGATGTGGACTTTTGTCCGTGACTGGAGCCTCTAACGTAAAAGAGTACGTTAAGCTGCACTCACACAACCTCAAGACTGTACCATAAGTTATGGGGTTGTGGGAAGGGGGAGAGAACTGGCTAAGTTACACCCTCACCCCTCAAGCTGTACCAAAAGTGATGAGGAAGATCTCCCACATTGTGGGCGCTAAATTTGATGGAGGAAAATGATGTCACCACCAGTTATAGTGGGATGAAATGATGTCACTGTTGAGAACAGTAAGATAAAAATGATGTCACTGGTAGTTACAGTATGATGAAAATGACGTCTTTGCTAGGTATGGTATGACGAAGATGATGTCACTGCTAAGTATAAATTGATGAAAATTATTACATTTCTAGGTACTAAATGATGAAAATTTCGCTGCTGGGTAGAAAAATATGAAAATGTCACTGGCAAGTATAGAATAATGAAAATGGTCACTACAAGGTACAGCCCTGCTTAAAGTGTTGTGGCTCAACCCCCGGCTCAAGTGTTGTGGCCCAGGCCCTGGCTAAAGTGATGTGGCCCAACCCTCGGCTCAAGTGTTGTGTCCCAACCCCCGGCTCAAGTGTTGTGTCCCAGGCCCCCGGCTCAAGTGTTGTGTCCCAAGCCCTGGCTTAAGTGATGTGTCCCTAGCCCCGGCTCAAGTGTTGTGTCCCAATCCCCGGCTCAAGTGTTGTGTCCCAAGCCCCGGCTCAAGTGTTGTGTCCCAGTCCCAACCTCCAGCTCAAGTGTTGTGGCCCATGCCCTGGCTCAAGTGCTGTGGCCCGGGCCCTCGCTCAAGTGTTGTAGCGCGGGCCCTGGTTCATGTTTTGTGGCCCAGGCACTGGCTCAAGTGATATGGGCCAACCCTCGGCTCAAGTGTTGAGGCGCACGCCCCGGCTCAAGTGTTGTGGCCTAACCCCCGGCTCAAGTGTTGTGGCCCAGGCCCTGGCTCAAGTGATGTGTCCCAACACCCGGCTCAAGTGTTGTGTCCCAGGGAATAGTGAAGATACCAGAGGCAGTGGTGATGAGACCAGAGTTAGTGATGATGACACCAGACACAGTAGTGATGACACCAAAGACAAAAGTGACGAGACCGTAGGCAGTGGTGATGACACCAGAGGCTGTGGTGATGACACCAGAGACAAAATTGATGACTATAGGGAATAGTGAAGATACCAGAGGCAGCGGTGACGACACCAGAGGCAAAAGTGATGAGATCAGAGGCAATAGTGATGAAAAGAGAGGCAGTGTGATGACACCTAAGGCAGTGGTGATGATACATTAGATAGCAGTGATATCACCAAAGACAGTAGTAGTGACACCAGAGGAAGTGGTGGTGATACCAGTAGCAGTAGTGATGACATGAAAACCTTCATGTTTAGTTCAGGTAGTGGGAGGTCTTGGAATAAGAGATTGAATACATTCTTTCCATCATGTGATGATTCTTTAGCAATAATCGTCTTGCCCATTTCGTCCCGTTTTCTTTGATTTCCCGCCTGATACCGCTGTATATTCTCTTTCGCCACTTTCCAGGCATTCTGGTGTGTTTCTCATAATTTTTTGATTCAATATTGATTCAATATTCAAAAGTAGCCTCTTCAGTGCCTATACTGAATCTGTACAAGGACAGATGAGGAGCCACTCCAAACACTAGGTAATGGGGCGCAAATCCTGTAACCGTGTGTGGGGTACTATTATAGACCGCCGTCAAACTTGGCAAATACCTAGGCAGCTGCTCCCTTTGCACCCTGCTTAGTGTAGCCAGCATCCCATGCAGCGTGCGGTTGAATCGTTCACAGGTGCCATTTCCTTCCGGGTGGTAGGGTATAGTTCTAGTCTTGTCAGTATGGTAATACTTGCACAGCTCCCACCCTAACTGCCCTTCAAACTCCAACCCTGATCACTCTTCAGCTTCTTTGGACCGCCAAACCGATTAAAGATTTCCTCTACCAAAATTTCTGCATCTTTAGGATCCTTCTAGTTCGCAGTTGGGAAAGCTTAAGCCAATTTACTAAACACATCGGCCACAATTAAAAAAGAATTCTTCCCATCTCTCGAAGGATCTAACAACATGAAATCAATGGCTATCACGCTCCACAGCTTACTAGCCTCCACTGTCTCCAACTTAGTTTTAGCTCGCACTCCTTCCTCTTTACCCATAGAACAACTCTTACAATGAACAACATGGGTTTTGACATCCTCGTAAAATCCTGGCCAAAAGAACCGATCCCGTAGCAAAGCTGTACTCTTAGCCTCTCCCTGATAGCCCCATTGTTCATGTGCTGCTCGTAGAATTTCCTTTCGTTTGCCTACCGGCAACACTGGTTTCTAATTGCTGTGACCCCCCGCAGATCCTCTCCAATAAATCACACCGTTCCTTATAATCAACGACATCCTTACTCTCCACAGTTGCCTAAACTTAGCTAGTTGTAGTTGAGTTTTCAAATAGTAGTTGATTTTTCAAATCCGCACTATATAACTTCCCTATTATCCTCATCCAGAACTTTCCTAACTTTCCTATATTTTCACATCACTGCCAAAGAAAATTAACTTGGTCATCAAAGAACCTTTACAACGTTAGATCATCTCTCTGTACTATGACCACTGCACCCACTCACAATAGGCGACGAAGCGGCGGAGGCAATACTCGCAGTACTCGATGGATAGAAGACAACCGTGTACCTTCCTCCTCTGGGGGAGGTGGTTCACGTAGCCGCTGGCAGGATCGTGGAAAAGATCTTGATGACTGGTCGCAACCCCTGCCTAGAAACGAAAGTTTGGAAGCGGAGCTCTTTAGTAATGCTGGTCCATCAAAGAGTGGCATAAACTTTGATAATTATAAGAACATCCCAGTACAAGCTACTGGAAATGATATTCCTAAGGCTATTGGTAGCTTCTCAGATGTCCAACTAACAGACATTATGAGGATGAATATAGGTTTAGCTCGATACGAAAAACCTACACCTGTGCAGAAATATGCTCTGCCTTTCATCCTTGCCAAGAGGGATCTGATGGCCTGTGCCCAAACTGGTTCAGGAAAAACTGCGGCATTCTTAGTCCCAGTCCTGAACCAGATTTACGAAAAGTGTGCAACTGAGTACAGGAAGATTCCTCGAGGTGGAAATAAGCAATACCCACTTGCCTTGGTTTTAGCGCCTACTCGTGAGCTAGCAACCCAAATATATGATGAGTCCGTTAAGCTTTCTTACAGGGCTCGAGTGAGACCATGTGTGGTGTATGGTGGTGTGGATGTGGCCGCTCAGACGAGAGACTTGTCCCGTGGTTGCCACTTGCTTGTTGCTACACCTGGTCGTCTTGTTGATCTGATTGAGCGCGGCTTGATTGGACTGGACTTTTGCAAATACCTGATACTGGATGAGGCTGACCGCATGCTGGACATGGGTTTTGAGCCTCAGATTCGTCGAATAGTCCAGGAGGAGAAAATGCCTCCCACTGGTCAGCGCCAGACGCTCATGTTCTCTGCTACCTTTCCAAAGGATATCCAACGACTTGCCCAGGATTTTTTGCACAATTATATCTTCTTGACAGTGGGTCGTGTTGGATCAGCGTCAGAAACTATTATCCAGAAAGTGATATGGGTTGCGGAGGATGATAAGCGCTCCTTCCTCTTGGACATAATGAATGCTTCTGGCCTTGACACATTAGATGGATCGAATAAAGATTCCTTAACCTTAGTGTTTGTGGAGACTAAGAAACGGGCAGATGCTCTGGAAGAATTTTTGTATCGTCATGGCTACTCAGTGACCACCATTCATGGGGATCGCAATCAGCGTGAGCGTGAGGATGCTCTCCGTATATTTCGTTCAGGCCAGTGCCCCATCCTGGTGGCCACTGCAGTTGCAGCCCGTGGCTTAGATATTCCGCGCGTTAAACATGTAATCAATTTTGACCTTCCTTCTGATATAGAAGAGTACGTTCATCGTATTGGGCGTACTGGTCGTATGGGCAATCTTGGTCTTGCCACAAGCTTCTTCAATGACAAAAACCGCAATATGGTTCGTGACCTAGTGGAGTTATTGCAAGAAGCAAAACAAGACATGCCCAAGTGGCTGGAGGCCATTGCTGCAGAGAGACGTTGGGGTGGAAGAGGGCACAGTGGTGGAAACAGATTTGGCGGTGGATTTGGTTCTCGAGATTACCGTCAAGTTGATCGCAGCAACGGTTCGTACAATTCTACATCTGCACGCCCCAGTGGAGGATTCAACAATTTTGGAGGAGCTCCACCACACTTCAACCGTTATGTTAGGTACGGAAGCAACAGCGGCTACAACAACTTTAATGCGTCAGGGGCCCAAGGAACAACATGGAGGAGACACTGAACACCAGTAATGAAGAGTCCACCACCATGAAACCTTCTGCAACACCTCTACCGTTAGTAGTGATTCATTTTTCTTTAGTTTAGAAGGGTGGCGTAAGCCCTCACTTATACTAGTATATAAGGCCACTACTTCCATGGCAAGAAGTGTCTGTTTATTAGCGGTTTTCCCTGTACTACTGACACGTGTGAGTGATTAGTCTTAAACTGGAGCGATAGGTGAAAAAGGATATCAACATTCATTTATTACTTATTACTTAGGACATCCAAACATGAACTATATACATCAGATGTAGCGATCCTCCACTCCCCCAAGGTCAGCATCCTTCTTGACACAATCAATATTCTGCCATTACACCCTTCCAGCTAGCCATTCATCCCACCACATTCATCATCACTTTCCTCTTTCATGAAACGTTTAAAAACATTAAGGCTGAATAATGCAAACTTCGGTGCTACGATCATTAGCAAAAGCCTCACAAAAGGTATTTTCAACATGAGTTTGGGGCAGTTTTTCTGATCTCTCTCCAATTATTTTTCACCCTTTTCCATTATAACTTTTGCCAATGATCCTCCTGGGAGGTAGAATTAATTGGGTGTCTTTCACCCTCCCTAACCACACCGGTGCCACTTACCT
>JAUTYZ010227848.1:0-10413 GCA_032273725.1 Panulirus interruptus
TTGGCTGTGGACAGGGTGGGGGCTCTGGTTTTGGTGCATTACACATTACACATTCGCTGTAACTTTTGGTCCACCTCCAATTTTTCTCCCCTGCATTATTCAATTCTCACTGGTGACTTCTTCTAATATGCTACGTGTGAAAGAATGTCATAAAGGGAACAAGTTACAGCAAGAAAGTATTAGAATCCTATAGTGGAGCAACAAATAATAAAAGAAATCAAGCCAGCATCAAGTATATTCCTGGAAGTGAGTAAACCACAAAAATTTCAGCTGGTCACCATGGATGATGATGATGCTCATCCTAACCTAATAATCTAGTCTAAATTGCATGTGATAAATATTTGTAAGCACAAAATATTTGCTCTTAAGTACTGCCCAGGAATATGTATAAATATGTGGAATCACGAATACCTATGTAGTTTCATGAACATAATCCATTATTATAAAAGGAAGTAACAATAACACCAACAATAACTACAGATGGTAAAACAAACTGAAAGCAGAAAGGGACAATCATCTCTATGAATGATATCTTGTGTGCAAAACAACAGCAATGCTTCCTTAAAATCTCACAATTTCGTTGTGTGCACATTCCCTACAATATCTTTGTAAATCAGTACATTTTCTGTCATCAAAAATTATTAGGAAATTGAAAAAATGTTACATAATAATCATACATTATTATTATCATAAAACAGAATTCTAAAAAGAAAGAGTGACAAGTAAAGACATCGACCTAATCAAGGATGATACATGGTAAGGTCTTGATCAGGAACTTCAAAGTCAACCTCTTACGGGATGAATGACAATGCGAATATTCCTTCATTCTCTCGGATCTGTGAAGATAAGAAGATACCCAATTAAAACTATGGCATATCACACCTATTTCGTGTGTAATACAAAAGAATCAAGATAAACCAAGTAAGCGAGACTACCCAAAAAACACTTGAATAGCATGCCATTTCACATTAACTCAAACTGATTAGCTAAATGACTGTTTCTTACCCAGAAACTCTTAACACTTTTAACTTGATGATGAACGTCACTCCACATGCGTACATGGTCAAATTGATTTACATTACAAAAGTGCTCTTTTTAAAGAGGTTAAAGGAGTCAATGCTGACGTTTAAGTATCAGAGTTTTTGTCTTTTTGACATTACTCAAGCACAAATGGTCTAAAATTACATAAAGCAAGGTACAGCATAAACAGACCATAGCACAGTTTTTTTTTCTCTTTCCAGCTTGTCATACAGCATCATATCTTAGGAAAAAAAAAAAAAGTAAAAGGTACCTGAACTGATGCTTAGCAACCCCACTCACAATCAGGGAAAGCATCTCTAGAGATTCCCCATCAGTATATTCCCTTTCTCCAGTATTCACTCACAGATCTTCAGTCTTAACTTCCATCTGCCAGTATTACTCCCATTTAGCTGACCAACATTCTGTCAAGCTATGCACAGTTGATCTACTCACATGCAAATATACCCTCATTGCTTTACCAACAACTTCCTTTATAACAATAGTATTTTTCTCTGATTTCCCTAGAACTTGTTTTATTACTTTTACAACTCTAAGTACATTTACAATATACCTCAGATATGCCCGGATTCTACAAACAATTCAGTTTCAGAAATAATGAAAATAATGCAAGCCTACCCAAAACTAATTAGTTATGCCATGACAACTAAACTTTTTTTTTCCACTACAAAAAATATAAGCAACTTAATGGAAATTTCACCTGGGCTTACCAGTCTACTTCTCTAGTGGGGCATAGTTGAGAAGTTTCTCAATTAGGTCCACATGACCCAGTAGCATCCTACGGCAGCAGTATCGTTTCAGACCCAGAGCATCAAGTGCATCACTATGAAAAAGAATAACATTCATAACAATAAATACACATCTCAAAATAGTCCAAAAACTAATTCTAAAACTAATTTTTCTTTTCTCATTCTATTAGTTTTATTTGTATAAAAGGCAATGGAGCCTAACAAGGGAAAAAAGTACCATTTGCTGTTCAAGTGATGACAACACCTGCCTCTCAATAAGAAAAACATGGTAGTTGTTGAGTAAAAGATAAGAAGGTAATGAACTCTACAGCCAAGCCATTGCAAGAAAGAAGCATCCTTATATTGGCTGACTCTAGAGGTGACAAATTGTATACATCATTGGTCAGCAGAGCCACCTATAAGTGAAATTTTTCAAAACTGAAGCTCATTAAGTCCTACAAGCACTCAACAATGGGCCAACAATGACTAGTAAATTTGCCATTCAAATTCAATGCAGTGACTGATGAATTTGCTTCTCTCAGAGCTCATAAAATTAGAACTTAATGCACATTAACAAGGTCTGCACTGCTGAGTGTCGGTTTTCCCACTCTCCTTGGTTCCTCAGTTATAGCACTCATCTTCACCAATATTTAAATGAACACAGTGCTTGCCTTTTCTGACTCTGGTTTCTGTCGTTTGCACTGGTGAATCTACACTAATCCCAACTGCTTTAATTTGGTCATGTTACCAATGATCTTATTTAGTCAATAAAAAAAAAATCCACCCACCCTGATTCACCAGTTTTCTTTTAGTTCTTTTATGCATAAACATTTATAAAAAGTAAAGCTTACATACTTACAATTTAGTATTTTAAGATGTTGCCTCTAGCTTTGATGACTTGTTTCAGCCATTTGGCATCGAATCAGATATCTTCTGGAGGTATTCATTGTCTATATCCTTCTACTTTTGTGTTGCATTCTGGGCACTGTTGCACAATAGTAGCTTATTTTTCATCACATTCCAACAATTTTCTATTTGATTTAGATCAGAAGAATTGCCTGGCCAGTCCAATTTAGATCAGAAGAATTGCCTGGCCAGTCCAACATTTCTATTTTATTATCCTCCCTGAGCCACTGCATTACTGATCTTGCTTCATGGTAAGGTGCATCATCTTGCATTAGAACATTGGTACTATGAAGATCATAAAAGCAAACCTGATTTGTAACATTCTCCATTCATATTACAATTTTTAGGGAGAAAATATAACCCCCTCACTGCCAAAACACCCCCACACCATCACAGAATCATGATGCGTACTGTTTTTAATGTGTAATGAGGTGAGTAGCTGCTGACATTGCCATCTCACCTTTCCATATCCTGTCGTTATAAAATAAAATTGATGTTAATCACACCACATCACTTACACTACTCTGAAACATTCCAATCTTTATATCTAAAAGCAAAAGCCAAGTGTTTTGTGCATCTAATGTGTGAGAAGAGGTTTCTTGACAGCATAACATGATGACAACTTCAAATCCTTCTGCAAATGGTGTTGTATCATTCTCTCTCACACCCCTGCAAGGATCTTGGGGTAACTTTTTCCTAGTTGAGCTGCCTATTGGGATGGGTTTTCAAAACCTCATGCTTTATTGGGTTATCAGTCAACTTACTGGTCTCCCTAGGTCAACCAGACCCTGAGAGAGATGACATTAGAAGGAAGCCCGTGAGTAAAGGCAACAAATGTCCAAATGGTAGACTCGGCCCTACCGGTAGGGCTTCAAATTTTATTGCTTCCAAGCAAGAATACTGGATTTTCCTTCCAGGGATAACTTTTTAGGACCTACTGTTAGGTACTGGTTGAAGAAAAACATCACCCAGAACAGCAATAGCAAAAATATCACTAAACAAAAAGGCAGCAACCAAAACTTGTATTTCTCAACTCTCAATAACTCGGGGTAACTGAGGTGGCAAATCATGTTATACTAACTTCATGGACTACCATGCTGCTAGACGTACGATAGCCCCACCATATGCAAGTAATAAGATTTGTTCTACAAATAAAACCTGATGCATGAAAGCCTTATTTGAAAAGGGAAATGTCAGATCTTTTTAATTTGCACTGTAAAAAAAACATTTTTTAATTTACTTTTGACTTTTACTTGGATACATACCCCTATGATGTTTTGCTTTTCATAACCGCAAAGAAGGTTGGCTTAAAACCAATTACAATGGGACATTCAACGCCCAAGCAAAGTTTTCTTGTAAATACGGTAAATTACCTTGCCATTCATTAATTTACTTTAATTTCTGGGGAGAATCAAATTCATGAGTATACTGTGGAAAAATGAAATAGCAACTTGATTTGAGTGACAGCAAAATATACCTGAAAGGTGGGGAGGGGGGCACGTTTTAGGCTTATGTCCAGGCAGCACTTAGCTGCCATATACCACTGAGTAGGCAACAAGCAACAAAATCTGTGAGTAGTTGGCTTACATCACCAGCCAGGGAGGTAGCACCACCTGGGTAATGGAAGTTAGCCAACAGTGCAGTGCCTGTTATGCTCTTCCCTGGACCAAGTTGCTCCTTTTCTTTCTGCCTCACTTACAATTTGGCTGCTAACATTCATTCCACAAACATTCTATCTCATAACACTAAACAGCAAGAAACACACAAGATTCTTTACCCTTAATTCTAAGTCAAAAATTAGAAGTACACCCAAGCAATGTTTCTGACACCTAATCAGAATAGTGCCTCTAGTCAAGGAGAGCTAGTTGGTTCCCAGGAACACTTTGACTGTCATCAAGCAACTAGGACACTTACAGTGTAATCTCAAGCAGGTGGAGTCCAGTATCATCGACAGTTCATTAAGTCTTTATTAACATCAATCACACACACAAAAAAAATCCTGATCAAGTTGAAGGACTTACCCTTCAGTATACTCAGCTGACAAAAGGCCTAGGTAGCTTTCCCATTTGTTTCCAATCACTTTCCCACATGTGAAGCAACGAATAGGGATGATCATCTGAAGGAGAAAACACAGATTACTTACGAGTAAATCTGAAATATTCACTACAGGCCAAATATTTCACACCACACATAAAGAATTCACCCAAAGCAAGCACTTCCAATTTGGAAATTTAAATTTCCTATAGGGGAGTGGCTTTCACAGGTTTGCTCATTCAGTGTGGAACATGGCTTTCATAGTTTTGAACTATATGCTTTAAAAAAGGCACCAGTGGGGTTGCTACGGTAGCCAAGAGTAGCCAAGGCCATGATACATTTATCCACATAAATGAAAATCTATCATAATTTGCTGGCCATCTCATGCTCTGTCACTCAAGTTTTACATTTTATTCACAACTCATGACAAAAACTGTATTAAAGTTGCAAAAATTGGTACATCATGTACAAAGTGTTAAGAAAAGTAACATATACATATGGTGGTGCCAGACTCTACTTGCTCAAGGTTACACAAATGATACCACCAGGATCCTTTCAGAAAGACATCCAGGGGTAATTATAGATTAGTTACATTAGGTTGTTAAAATAAGTTGGTTGCAGTAAATACCAATAGGTTTGGTAAGGTTAAGTTGGTGAGCTAGGTTTGGATGGGTGAAGTAGGTCGAGTTTAGCAAATTTAAGTTAGGCTACATTAAGTAGCATTGCCGTGCCAGAGAATGGCATGATAATACTGTGAACAAATACCACCAACTCTTCAAACAATTATGATGTGTCCAATTTAGCTTGGATAACTGCTGTTAGCACTAATGTGTACATTAGTCAAAAAGATAACATTTACATAATGTGTGCCAACTACTCTAGAAAATAGCTGTAAACCCACTGGTGCCGACTAGTCGGCAAAATAAAGTTCATCCACTGATAGTGACTTTGTGCCAGTAATTCAAAGGCTATTTTACAGACTCGTCGACAAAATAGTGTTTTAATCAGCGATGCTAACTAGTAAACACTGGAAACGGAACTCTATAAAAGTATTTCGCGGACCCATCTGCAAAACTGCGTTTGAATCACTGATGTCGCTAGTCGTTAGTGGTGGCTATCTTGACGACTAGCCAGTATTATAAGTACTTCCATACTTTTCTACCATCATTAGGCTACTAAGTAAAATTCTTAAAATTTCTGTTGATATTTTAAAAGTGTATTACCCACTTTCACTTTACCCTCACACTTTCATAGGTTCTATTAATTCTCAAAGTCCATTACCTGCTTTTACATTAATCATCCCCACATATTTAATGAAACGTCCGACAATTTCCCTCTTCTTCAAAACCCTGCCCATTTTAAGAGAACAATAAATTAATGGAACTGGAGGTGCTATACTTAATATACCAAACTCCATATGAACAATACACCAATACACAGTAATAAAATATCAACGGTACCAATTTCGTCAAGTTCTATCACCTTGAAAACAAGCGTATGTCTTGTACAATTTTACTCAATAAAAGATAACGCTCAAATTCAAGCAAATTCATATTTACTATATTGGAGAACAAAATCACTCGAAATCCAAAGCTAACCAATGCGGAGCTTAACTTGACTTTTGCTATACGTTTTTCCTGGGGAAGCATAAGTCTTATCAAACCTGGTCTGACCCACCCTAGCCTACCGTATCATAGCATAGTTGATCTAGTGTAAATGTCAATTTTACAAGTATGCCAGTATTGTCGAGCGCTCGTAAGATAGATTTCCAACTTACACCAAATCCGCGAATAGGTACAATACTGTCCTTCAGACTTGACTTTTTTTTTTAAAGAACTTTCATGCTAATAGGGTTGCCATATAACAGAAAAATAAATATAATAATAAATGGATCAATATGATAAGTAAGCACAAAGAAGATACCTTGCAGTAATTCCTAAGTCTCAAGTATCTGCACCTACAGCTGTACACTGGGGACCAGTCCGCCACCTGCCGACAACGTTAACAACTAGTAACCAAAATATTTCTGATCTTAAATTCTTGACAATGATTCCGGGATACATAATTTAGCCAGAATATAAGGTTTTAAAGCCGTTCATGTGTTCATCTCATATCTTTATGCACATCCATTTATATAAGTATAAATATAAGTTGTTTATTAACCAGGTTCTACTCGGTCTCCCCTGCTATTATTTGTACTTGACACGAACCCTGGCCCCGGCTACTCCCTTCCTTCTGCAGTTGCACAACTTGACAAAGAACGACACACCACATCTATTGTAGCACAACGGGTCTCCTTCCTGCCTTAAATCTTTTCCTGTTTTTGCACCATCTCTAGCAGCTCAGTCCTCAACATGCCAACCCTTACAAAAGAATTTAGACAGTTATACCCCTTTGCTGAGTATACAAATCAGGAAAGACATTGTGCTTATCAAGGGAAAGGCATATCAGAATTTTGGAAATCATCTAAAATTTTCTAATATACATGTTCTGATAAAGAATGGACTTGATGTTCGTAACTCGGGACGTTCAGTATATAATTGTTCTAAGAACATTTCTTGGTCGATAGTTCATCTTAAAATGTAGTTTTACGTCCATCTGTGATTATCTCATTCGTTACGTTTTTACTATTCTTTCTACAATTCACTTCTATTTCTGTATGATGATTTTTCGGTTAATTTCTCTTACGTAGTTACAGGAAAAATCAAACATTAAGGTATATGCATAAAACCATCAGGAAAATGAAACACGATAAGTGGTTTTATCCATATACTAGATCACGCTCACCACTGTGACCTGAAACGTTACGATGTAACTAACAGGAAATATCTTTCAGCTGACAAAGGCATGAGTTATGAGGTCTTTCTGTGGCGACAGAACGTTCATGTTGGACTTATGAGTGTTTATGTGAATGCTGTTCTCTGAAATATTGCACAGTTTTTTGTTATTAAAAATCTGTCTGGAACGCCAAAATAGCACCCTTGTAAGTAGTTATGTATAGTATCCCCCAAAGTAAGATAAAATTCGTTTTCTTTTGAAATATTTTCGGATAGTTCGATTATGTTCCTTATTAACAAGTGTAAATGGAGATACGGAATATCATTTGAAATTGATTGTCTTTTCGACTTGGTGATAAATGTTGGTGCAAAACAAAGATTACATATCACTGGTAATCCCGTGCTTGACTAAAGAGAACTCTTCTTAGGCAGTACTCGGCCGTCCAGACGAGCATCCGCATACAGGCACCTGGTAGGAGTAGGACGACTTGGCATAGAGCAACACGGTGAATATCCGTGATGGTTGTCAGTCACGAGGATTCATGCTTAGCTGGCTGAAGAGAAGGGCAAGAGTGACCATCAACTCGCGCTACGTAAGCCTCCTGCGTCGCAACATTGCCTCAGACATGTTCGTGGCCGAGTCTGTCCAGTGCCTCTGCAACCAGACACTCAAGGTTAGCAACACACTTCGATACTTTTAATGTTCTCAGTCTTTTATAGAATACGATTGTATAGTTACCTAAAGGAACTAAAGCATTAATTCTTGAGTTTAAATGTTTAATGTGGAAGTTGGAGCCCATACTATTCGGAAAGAACGTTTTACTACCTGATGTCAACGTCACCTTGTACACGCCCTTCATTGATCTCTAATATTCTTTTAAACATTACTGTTTATATTTATCTTCCATCACATAACTCTATGAGAGTAGTAATGTTAGAAGTAAGTTTTCATGGTCAAATGGCCGGTATGAAAATCTGTTATAATTTTGTATATCCTTGTCTAAAGTTTGGCCCTTTTTTTTAGAAAAAAAGAACAACCCATTTTATTGTTTTTCAAATTGGTTTTTGTTGAATGAATGTATTGTGATAACTATTATTGTTATTGTTATTATTATTATTTTATTATTTTCATTAAACCCCAAGACCCCTTTCATGGGGCTCCTTGGGCTCCAAGACAATATGACAATCAGTATTAGGGAAATGTTGGATTCCTTTGGAGTGAGAAGTTCTATTATGAGATTGTACTCCTTTCATCCATTGACAACAATACAACCTTGCTAAAGGTGAATTTTCATTCATGGTTGAATCTCATGCAGGTGGAGTTTGCAAACACCACTGAAGTGATTAGTTATTGGATATATGCAGTACATGCACAATATCTGGTATACATGTTTGAAAGTTTTATGAATGTGGAGTGAGAGTAACTTTCGAAGAATAGAATTTTCTTGTCATTATTTTCATTTTTTTCAGCTATTCATGATCTATTTCAAATATATCTCTGATTTTACTGGAATCCATACATTTTTATGTTTTACAGTTATGACTTTAAAGGTTTAGGGGTAGGGAGTTAAAGAATTTCTTAATTTAACAGGGTCACGCAGAGGTTTTAGAAATTCTTGGTTTTCACAAGGTCACAGAAGCTGAGCATCTTTGAAATTGGTCAGAGAAATTGAGAATTTAATAAAATCTTGGGAGATTTAGAAATCTTCGGGTCATTAGTTTGAAATAATTTGCAACATACATGGCTAAGGCAGTTTCCTTGAACTTTCTTCTCAAGTTTTTAATATTTTATCTAGGTATTGGTTGTTTTGTTGACTAGTCAGCACCAGCGGGTCAGATTTTTAAAAGAGGGGTTGGTGTCGAGGGCATAAGGCACTATCCGAGACTTGTTATGGTTAGTCAGGACACTTATGAGTTGAACAAGCTTTGAAAAATTAGCTCATTTTTTATGTCACGGGCCATGTGGCGGCTGAAACATTTCACACTAGCAAGTTTGGTGATAAAAGAAAAATGTAGCACTTAACTCTTCGTGAATAGTGTAGAGAGTGTATAACCTTCATGAAGAATGTTGTATAACATTCAGGGTGGTCTCCACTGTTAGGCCTTGTCATGCCTCAAGCGTAACACGAACTGTTAAAACTGTTTGCTCTTACAGTTCCTTTATCTATGGCCAATGGGTTGGGACAGGTTAGTTGGGGAGTGAGTTTGAGTAGAGAAAACTTTGAAAAATTGGAGTGTTTTTAGATACCGGGGAGTGGACATGACGGTGAATGGAACCATGGAAATGGAAATGAGTCATAGGGTAGGTGAGGGTGGGGCTAAGATTAATGGAGCACTGTCTGACTGTCTGATGGAGTTCTAGGTATACATACATGGTAGTCATGCGACATAATCCTGTTCCAGAACCAGCTGTTTTCATATACCCAAATGAAGTTCCCTGATTGATAGAGTCACCTCTTCTAAGGTAAAAGCATCTTTCAGTAATTTTCTTAGTACAGAATTGGTATTGAGGATTACTTAATGAATCATTCACTCCCATACATGCTAAAATTCTAATAAATACATGTTGATAAGTGCATGTGACGACTCAGGAGACTATTAATAAAGAGACAAAAATAGAGGGAGAAAAAGAGACAGGAAGAGACTGGGTTGTAGAAGCAATAAACTTGCAATTGCCTCACTGGAAATTCCTGTCCAAATCAGAGTTTACAGAGGCAGGTGTAAAAAAACGAGACGTAGACCAAACAAAAGGTAGTGTGAACTTGAAAGAAGTGGAGCGCAATGTTGAGTAGTCAGCCTATTAGTGCCTATAGTTGTTTGTTGGATACAGGAAATTGCTGATAAAGGCTACAAAAGTGAAGTGAAAGACATGCTACTTGGCACTCCTCAAGGTGGAGTACTTAGCCCCACTTTGTTCAGTGTACTAATCA
>JAUTYZ010227959.1:0-10412 GCA_032273725.1 Panulirus interruptus
CTCTCTCTCTCTCTCTCTCTCTCTCTCTCTCTCTCTCTCTCTCTCTCTCTCTCTCTCTCTCTCTCTCTCTCAAGTTGGAAAGATATATGCACACATCATTGGTATAGGTGGATATCACTTTGTACATTGTAGTTTGGCTGGACAGTAAAAGATATGTAACTGTTGTATCACATATATCATTAAAATCACAGGCACCCACAGACAGGAGACTACACTTGAAAGAAGTACGAGGAAAGCAAAATATGTCAGCGACAATGCTGCTGCTGGGTAGGGGGTAACACTGTGTATGGGTGACAGGCAGCATCGAGCACCTCCGTTTCAGCGGGCTTGGGATTATGGATTAGATTTAGTCGAGTCAATGACTACGAATGCACCGAAGGGAGAGGGACAAAGAGAGCAATGATTGACGAATGTAAAGAGGAAATGAGTGGATGTGAGGGTAGGGTAGTTGATACCGCATATATATATATAATTACCCCATGACCAATTTCTGTGAGAGTCCTAGTGTTACCCAGGACCTCTCTAAAGTCGTCTGCATCCGTAGGCTGTTCTTCTGTCAGTAGCAGGGAAGGATTATATATATAAAACGTACATTATGTTAGTGCTTGGCTATACTAATCCTAAACTATTGTCACTACGCTTAATCTATTGAGGCCTGGGGCTGCCTGGCTCACCATCGTCCTTACACAATTTCAAAACGTTTTGTGAGTATTATTCTGTAGTAAGAGAATATTACTACTGTCATACAGTTCCAGGGAGTTGGGGAGAGGACTCCACAATGGTGACAGAGTGGCGCGCTAATATTCACTATGGTGAGGTCTCTGACCACACTAGGGCGGAGTATCACAACATTTAGAAGAAAACGGCGTCATGATTTCACGAGTTTTAAGGGACACAGCGGCAGGAAAACGGATATGTCCACCTCAGGACAGAATACAAGAATACTGAGGAGTTCCTCTGGGAAGAATAATATTTACTATTATTATATACTAATAAATCACACTCGGAGTCCTTCAAACCTTGTAACTTATATGATACTCTACCAGTAATGGTGGTGCTGACAGTACTACCGGCACGGTACCAGGAATGGTGGTGTGACACTACTATTGTCACTTTACCAGCAACGGTAGTGCTCAGAAACACTACTATTGTCACTATATCACCAATGGTAGTGCTGCCACAACTACTGGCACTCCACCAGTAATGATGGTGCTGACACTACTATAGTCACTTTACCAGCAACGTTGGTACTTACACTACTATAGTCACTTTACCAGCAATAGCGGTGCTGACACTACTACTGGAACTATACTAACAATGGTGGTGCTAACGCCAATACTGGCACTTTACAAGTAATGGCGGTGCTAACACTATCACTGACATTTCACCAAGAAATGGTGGTGCTGACATTACTACTGGCACTTTACCAGCAATAATGGTGCTAAGGCTACTACTTACACTTTACCAGCCGTTGTGATGCTGACACTACTACTGGCACTTTACCATCATTGGTGGTGATGACACTACTGCTGGCACTTTACCAGTGATGGTGGTAATGACACTACTGATGGTACTTTATCAGCAATGATGGTGTTGACACTACTATTGGCACTTTATCAGCAGTAGTGGTGTTGACAGTGCTACTGGCACTTTACAGCCATATTGGTTTGACACTGTTACAAGCAACTTACCAGCAACGGTGGTGTTGACGCTACTACTGGAATTTTACCAGCAATGGTGGTGCTGACACTACTACTGTCATCTTACCAGAAATCTTGGTGCTGACACTACTACTGGTACTTTACTAGCGGTTGTATTGCTGACGCTAATACTGGCACTTTACCAGCAGTAGTAGTGATGACACTACTAAAGGCACTTTACCAGCAGTAGAGATGCTGACATCACTACTGACACTTTACCAGCAGTAGTGGTGCTAACATTAGTACTTGTACTTTACCAACCACGGTGATGCTGACGCTATTACTGAAATTTTACCAGCCATGGTGGTGCTGACACTACTACTGGCACCTTACCAGCAATTTTGGTGCTGAGATTTCTAGTGGTACTATACCAGCGGTAGTAGTGCTGACGCTACTACTGGCACTTTACTAGCACTAGTGGTGATCAGACTACTAGTGGCTTTTTACTAGCAGTAATGGTGTTAGCAGTGATACTGGCACTTTACAGCTATGGTGTTGCTGACACTACTACTAGCACTTTACCAGCAATGGTGGTGCTGACACTACTATTGGCACTCTACTAGCAATGGTTCTGCTGACACTACTTCCTACATATTATCAGCAATGTTGGTGCTAACACTTATACTGACACTTTACCAGCAATGTTGATGCTGACACTACTACTGGCACTTAATCAGCAATAATGGTGCTAACTCTAATACTGGCACTTTACGAGCACTGATGGTGCTAACACTACTACTTGCACTTTACCAGCAATGGTGGTGATGACACTACTACTGGCACTTCACTACCAATGTTGGTGCTGACGCTACTACTGGCACTTCACCAGCAGTTGGTGCTGACACTATTACTACCACTTTACCAGCAGTGGTGGTGTTGACCTTACTACTGGCATTTTACCAGCATTAGTAGTGCTCACGCTACTACTTGCACTTTATCAGCTATGGTAGTGCTAACACTACCACTGCTACTTTATCAGCAATGGTGGTGTTAACACTACTACTGGCACTTTACCAACTATGGTGGTGATGACACTACAACTGGCACTTTAGCAGCCATGGTGGTGTTGACACTCCTAATGGCACTTCACCAGTGATGGTGGTGATGACACTACTACTGGCACTTTAGCAGCCATGGTGGTGATGACACTCCTAATGGCACTTCACCAGTGATGGTGGTGATGACACTACTACTGGTACTTCACCAGTGATGGTGGTGATGACACTACTACTGGCACTTTCTTAGCAACGGTGGTGCTTACTCTCCTACTGGCTCTTCATCAGCAGTAGTGATGCTGACACTACTACTGGCACTTTACCAGCAGTAGTGGTACTCGAACTATCCCTGGCGCTTTACCAGCCGTAGTGATGCAGACACCATTCATGGCACTTTAGCAGGAATGGTGGTGTTAACACTACTAGTGGCACTTTACCAGCAATTGTGGTGTGGCATTACTAATGGCAACTTACCAGCAATGGTGGTGCTGACAATACTACTCGCACATTACCAGCAGTAGTGGTGCAGACGCTACTACTGGAACTTTACCATCAGTAGTGGTGCTCACACTAATAGTGGCTCTTTACCAGGAATAGTGGTGTTAACAGCACTACTGGCACTTTCCAGCCATGGTAGTGCTGGCACTACTACTAGCGCTTTATTAGCAAAAGGATGTTGGCACTACTACTGGCACTTTACAGCCATGGTGGTGCTGACACTACTGCTGGTACTTTACAGCCATGGTGGTGTTGCCACAACTACTGGCACTTTACCAGCAATGGTGGCGCTGACACTACGACTGGCACTTTACCAGCAATGGTGGTGCTGACACTACTACTGGCACTTTACCAGCCATGAGACAAGAAGCAGACACACCATGATGGCTCCTTAGTCCAGTCCTGGTATTCACCGACCCCGCTGTGTTAACAGCTGCTGTCCCAGGATTGACTCTGGTTCTCTCAGCCAGTATTTGTCAGCACACTGTCAGCACCTCACCACATTGCTTCATTCCCACAACACAGTATTGCTGAATCTCCAAAGTTCAAAATTACTTTCACGTTCACCGGCGACGTCGTGTCCACATCCTGTCACTGACGGAAGGACATTACTTCAAAATTCATGTGTATATCAACAAACATGAAGCAGAGAATTAAAACATAAAGTGAAATATCCGTCCTTGTATGGAGTACTGCTCTCAGATCTGAGGTGGTTCTGGCTCTGTATCCTTACTTGACAAAGCTGAGTCAAAGGCGGTCCGACTTATCAACTCTCCCAGGCTAACTTCTTAACTTGACCCACTTGCCCTACGCCGTAATGTTGGTTCACTTCCTCTTTTCTATAGATACTATATTAGTTTTTGCTCCCAAAAGCTGGCTGCTTGTGTGCCCCCACCACTAGCTAGACCAGTAAGCTGCTGCGTCACATGATTACTGTGTGGCCATCGGCAACTTACGGGTGGGCCATTTTGATAACTGTTTCTTTCCCTACACCTCGAAGCTTTAGAACCCTCTACCCTCGCATCTCTCCCAGTAACTATGACCTGGCACATTCTAAAAATCAGGTTTTTCACCTCCTTCAGAATCAGTATATACTTTCTCCTGTCTCTTCTTTTTCTTTTTCACTAACCTCTCTATAGTTCAATTAAGGCCCGGCCTTGATGTGGACTTTTGTCCCTGACTGTAGCCTCCAACGTATAAGAAAATAAAAATCTAATATTTCCTTCAATACAATCATAGATATTATCACTTACTGTACGTGGTGATCCCTCGCTCGCAACATAACCGGATTAATTTTCTTTCTTTTTCTCGGCTTTATCTTAAACGACAACAACAGTGAGCATTGCATTGTCTTCTTGCAGAGCAGATCTTGCTAGTATGTCTACGGAAAATTTCCCCGTCAGGAATCGTCATGTGACACAGACCTGTGTTCACCGGCTGTAGGTGGTCTAATTTCTGAGGGGAATGAGAATGGATCAGGTGCGGTGGTTATGTCATGGGAGGCTCTGATACTAGATATCAATAGCGGCTGTGTTTCAGGAATTATAGAAGTGAGTGTATTTAAGCATAAGCACAAAAATAACAACAAAACAGTGATAAGGAAATTCCCTTCATAGAAAAATGGATGAAGGAGGAATTCAGTTTTGAAAATGTTGGAGCGGAGCTGAAGTTGTTGATGATGAAACTGCTACAGTTAAAGTGGCAAGTGGAGTGAGAGCTGCAACTTTCATCGACGAGAAGAACATTACCCTTTGTCTCAGGTCCCCGGGTCCTTCCTGGGCAGCTCTCTAACCCTACCTCTCGCTAGCGGTGGATGGCAACGTCTCAACATTCCCGCCCGTTCACTCCCCGAGTTCTTCAGGAAGCTGGACGAGATCATAATCGCTGGCTCCCCCCCACTCCTGAGGCTGGAGCTGGAAGATGTACGATACACTCATTTTGTTCTGTGTCGCCCTCTCTCATAGTCTTTCGGACAGCTTTAAAGTAATCATTGAGAATTGTCACAGGTCTCTTGATATGTCAGACTGATTTGTTTGGCATAAAGAAATTATCAAATATCAATTAGATGTGAGTATAGTCCTATTAGGTTACTGATTTATGGTCAGGGTGCCTACGAGCTACGATAGTTCATACATTTAGATATGAATATATTCTGATTCGGTTACTGATTTATTGTCAGAGTGCCTACGATCTACCGTATTTCATACATCACGAAACGCTTTCGCTTCCACCAAATTCCAAGCGACTCATCACGGAGCTTAAACTGAATACCTTCATAAGAGTTGCTTCACTGATGGGGCCCTCCTCTGGTGCAACGTTCGTCATTCAGTTGAATTCCTCCATCAACATTTACATACAACTTCTCTCTCACGTCCATTTCCAGCAATTATACTAAATTCCTTATCATCCGACGCATCCGCATCCTCTCCCAGGGTGAAGTTATGGCCATCACATTGACTCCCTCATCGACCCCACATCCACAGCTCCTTCACGCGAGAGTGGAATTACGGCCTCTGTGTTGACTTTCTCACTATCATATGCCCCGAACTGAGCTAAGGTCACAGTGGACTTCGGCTACTATCGTGACTCCTTCATTACCACGGGCACCAAACTGGTCTTCC
This sequence comes from Panulirus interruptus, assembly GCA_032273725.1. Classification (NCBI taxonomy): domain Eukaryota; kingdom Metazoa; phylum Arthropoda; class Malacostraca; order Decapoda; family Palinuridae; genus Panulirus; species Panulirus interruptus. The sequence continues at coordinate 5,815 of JAUTYZ010227959.1, forward strand.
TACAGTGGACTTACTACCACTATGACACTCTCATTGCCATACCTAATGCACTACTCTCCCAAGGTGGACTTACAGTCATTATACTGATTCCCTTACCACCAGACGCACCCAGCTGCTTCTCCTGGTTGGAATTACGACCTTTGTTCTGTCTACCCCATCACCAGACTCCACTCCACCCACCTGCTCTCACGAAGTGGACTTAGGTTCGTTATACTGACTCCCCTGTTGCCTCATGAGCCCAAATCTTTACCGCAGGATGTTCTTATCGCTACAATACTCATTCCTTCATCACCCTAAGAACTCTCTCGTCCTTCATGAAGGGTCTACAGACGCTGTTCTGCTTCCTAACATCGATTTACGCCGTTCACAGCCACTGTGCAGACGTTCTTCTAACCACATGTACCAAACAGCTCTCCTAGTTGCTACAAGGCCATGACACTAACTCCCTCATCAGCTCAAGTATCCAGCTGCTCTCCCTAAGTCGAGTTTACGGCCACCGTATCGACTGCAGCGTCATCACGTGCTGCCAGCAGCTCCCACAGGTTGGATATATGGCCACAGTCCTGAGTCTGTCATCACGACACGCACACACTTCTCTCCCAGGATGGACATACAGCCATCATAAGGTCTCCCACACGACTTCACGCACCTGCCTCTTCCATCACGGCATTGTTAAAGTCCTCCACAGTACAATATTCTTTCTCTCGCTGTAGTTCGGATGTGTATGTTGTCCTTTGGTCTGTCGCAGAGAACTGTGACACTGAGGTAAACGCCGTGTTGCAGTGTGTAGTTAGCAGCAGGATGTGAAACTAACGTAAAAGCATGTATGATACCGGTTAAGCAAGATGCTTCATTCTGAAGTGTGATCTGCAACCTAATTACTTACTGCACCTGAAAAACGACGTCATGATAATGGGTTCCGTTATCATCATCCCTAAAGTGACACAGCCTTGATACTTCAGGGTTACTCCGGGTACCGGTCTGAAGTTGCTCAGTTGTGGCACATCTCCAGAGACAGACAGACGCCCCCCGCGGCCCCGCCCACGACATGTCGCGGGTAACAACGGCGGCTGTGGCAACAGTGAGCTTATCACGCCGCCAGACAACACCCAGGATTTGTGGGCCACCAGGTCCACAAATCCTGGGCGAGGAGCGGCCTCGGGACAGGAAGGAGGATGGTGCCTGGAGACTCTAGGGGACGGTGTGGGGACATGTGGAGGATGGTGCGTAAGGAAACTGTAAGGGACGGTGGAGCGACATGTGGAGGATGTGCGTGAGGACAGCCTAGAGGATGGTTGGTGACGTGTGGAGGATGGCAGGTGAGGACACTTGAGGGGACGGTGTGGGGGACATGTGGAGTAAGGTAAGTGAGGACACTCTTGGGAACTTTGAGGGGACGTGGAGGATGGTCTGTAGGGACATTCTGGCTAACATTGTGGGGACACTGTGGAGGATGATGCATACGGACATCCTGGGGAACGGTTTGCAGACACTCTTGGACGGTGAATGGGAACACTATGGAGAAGGGATGTGTGGAGACGCTACGGGAGACTGTGTGGAGACATTAAGGGAACGGATTCTTGAGACACTGAAAGGATACGTGAGGAAGCAGCGAGAGGATCAATGTGACGAATAAAGGGGTACGGTGTGGAGCTATTCTAAAGGACGGGAAGTGGGGACACCGTAGGGTACTGTGTGTGGGGACAATATGAGAGAAGATCTCGGGAATGTTTGGAGATATATTGTATGCAGGTAGTGTGGGAGACGAACCGCGGACACAATGAGGAGCGGTGTTAGGACACTTTGGCGGTCTCAAGTTTGGGACACTGTTGGAGACGGCGCTTCGATTCAGGAGGGATAGAATCTGGGGACACTGTGGAGGACAGTGTGGGGAGACACTCTGACGCAGGGAGGGGAGAATATGGTGTGCGTGATGAGGGGAGACACCATGGGGGGACGGTAGACGAGATCAAGCGTTGGTAGTGTTGTGGGTACGGTGCGGGAGACTGTGGGGAGGGTAGCATGGGTAGTTACGCTGGGGGACACTATGGGCACAGTGTACGTAATTTCTGAGAAGGAGGAGTAGGATGGCATACTATGGGACAGCGTGGGGAGGCATGTTGTGGGATGGTGTTGGGGACACACTGTGTAATACAGTATGGAGGACGGTGTATGGACAGGAGGGGGAGGGGGAGGGGTGGTTCACTGGGGGTCGATATGGGGAAAGACTGCAGGATGGCCTGTGCCGGACGATGCTGAGGAACATCTGGGGTCACACAGTGTGAGACGGCATGGGGACACACCACGTGGGCTGGTATGGGAATACACCATGTGGGCTGGTATGGGGACACACCACGTGGGACGGTATTGGGACACACCACGTGGGACGGTACGGGGACACACCACGTGGGCTGGTATGGGGACTCACCATGTGGGACGGTATGGGGCCACACCACGTGGGACGGTATGGGGACACACCACGTAGAACGGTACGGGGACACACCACGTGGGCTGGTATGGGGACTCACCACGTGGGACGGTATGGGGCCACACCACGTGGGACGGTATGGGAGCACACAACGTGGGACGGTATGGGAACGCACCACGTGGGACGGTATGGGGACACACCACGTGGAACGGTATGGGACACACCGCGTGGGACGGTATGGGGACACACCATGGGCAGTATGGGACCATACAACATGGAACGGTATGGAGACACGCCATCTGGGACGGTATGAGGACACACCATGTGGCACGGTATTGGAACACACCATGTGGGACGGCATGGGGACACACCGCGTGGGACGATATAGGGACTCACCAGGTGGGACAGCATGGGTCATGCTATTTGACAGTATGGTGCCACAGGATATGGGACGGTACAGAGACACACCATATGGGACGGCAAAGGGACTCACTACGTGAGACGGAATAGGGACACACCACGGGGACAAAGCATATGGGACAGTATGGGAACACACCATTTGGGACGGTATGGGGACACACCATGTGGAACGGCAAGGAGACATACCATGGGGATACAACTTGTGGAACAGTATGGGAAAACACCATGTGGGACGGCAAGGAGAAAACACCATTTGGATACAACATTTGGGACGGTATAGGGACACCGTGTGGGATGGTGTGAGGACATACCGTGTGGGACGATATGGGTACACACCATTTGAGAAGGTATGATGGCACACCATGTGGGACGGTATTGGAACGCTCCACCTGAGAAGGTATGGGGACGCACCATGTGGGACGTTTACAAGAAGCCAAAACAAAGTGTGAGACCACACTGTGGGAATGATGTTGTGGGAGAAGGAGACATATTGCAAGATCACACTGTGGGGGAAGATGTGGGGGGTGACTCTAATGGTGGTGTGGAGTTACACTGTAGGAAACATATTTGGAGACACCAAGGTAAGATGTAGCTCCACTGTGAGAGAAATGGTGTCGGGCCACATTGTGGGGGAGGGAGTAGAACCACACTGCGGGGGACGGTGTATGGGGTATATGTGGGGACGGTTTAAGGCCACAATGTAGGGTATGATGTAGGCCACAGTGTGGGGCACGGTGTAGGGTCACACTGTGGGGAACACTTTAGAGTTACACTATGGGGCACGGTGTAGAGCCACACCATGGGGGACGATGTAGGGCTACACTGTGGGGACGGTATAGGGCCGCTATGTAGGGCACGTTGTAGGGTCATAGTGGAGTGGACGTTTTAGGGCTACACTGTAGGGAACAGTGTAGCGCCACATTGTGGTGGACAGTGTAGAACCACACTGTGGTGGACAGTGTAGAACCACACTGTGGAGGACGGTGTAGTCACAATGTGGGGGACGGTGGAAAACACCATTGTGGTTGGAGGTGGGCGAGAGAGACTGTGGGGCATGGTGGACGTAAATGATACAATCTTTAGAGTGTACAAATAAATGCTCTCCATTGAAGGATAAACTGTATGAAGATTCAGGATAATGATATCATGAACATAATTTCTTATGAGAAAAACATTATTTTCTAATAAACAATTTGATGCTCGTTGTGAGGATGGCCATAACGTGTATTTAGTGTCCATTAGCAGAACTCCAAGACGAGAACAGCCATTGGAATAAGTCTCTTAGGGACAAGTAAATAAGATTAATCTCCCGATCAGACTAATGCAGTAATGTTCGTAGTTCCAGAGCGCTATGGAGGAAACTTTCTGGTACAGAGTATCCTGCACAAGCAATATCTTAGAAAGGAGGAAAGTGAAGATTTAGTGTAAAGAGAGTTTGAAGTTTGTTTCTTCTTATACTGAAGGTAATATGGAGATACTTAGTCCTTGAAGAAATCCAACAAACTCGCATAAACATAACTGGCCCAGCCAAGAGCGGGGTGGAGACACAAAAATCCAGTAGTGGTCAGAGACGATAAAGGACTTTAGGACACTATGAGCTCGAAAGTTTAGATTAATTTTTTCCCCTCGCCATTTGAGAGCTATGAATTTAGTCCTTAAGGGAGAAGATAAATGCATGCTAAACATCCAAGCAATCAAATACAAACGAAGTAATCGAATGTGGACACAAATTTGTATCTATGAGCTGATA
>JAUTYZ010228070.1:0-10412 GCA_032273725.1 Panulirus interruptus
GAGAGAGAGAGAGAGAGAGTAATGGGGTACCGTCAACCACCTGTGTTTCTCTGTAACCACCGGATGTTCTGTGTATGTGCTGTTGGATACAACTGCTAAACACTGCTGGATGGTTATTTGATAATGCCGGAAAACATACAACGTATTAATTCAACTCCTCGATAGCAAATGATGGTGCTACCCTTGTTTGACGAGTTGGTGCTGTCTATACGTGCGAAAATCCTAAGCCTCACAGATCTAATGATCCACCAACAGCCTGAGCATCACAGGTCAATGATCGACATACAACCTGAGCCCCTCAGAGGTCAGCGGTCAACCAGTAACCTCAGCCCCACCATTAAAACTTCTTCTTCCCAGGATTCGGAGACGAGGAGAAAACTTGCCCTCCTCAACTTCAGCTGGAGACAATACCTCGAGATTTGGGAAACGAGTTCTTTGAAGGAAGGGCATGACTCTGGATTACCTATTGTCCCCCTGGCCTCTGTCTTGACTAAAATCCTAAAGAAAATCTTATTGGATTAACAGCTGGAACAGAGGACGCGTGTCGGAGGAGTCTTCTCTAGATGGGTTGGGAGTATCGGTGGTGTATGGCAGGGCGCTATCTTAGGGTGGCTGAAGTTTTTGATGTGTGTTAATGTGTTGTCATACCCTAAGCCCCACACTGCTCCTGCCTGGTCACAAGACTGTGATGTAGATGAGAGTCACTTGCCGCAAACTGAGGATCTTGAAAGAATTTGAAGACTGATGGAGAGAATCTGAGACTGTGAAAGACCTCAGCTGTAGCATCGGTAACACATAACAATGTCCAGGTTTGAAAAAAAATACAAAAAATGCGGAGAATATTTGCTGGCGGACAAATACTTGACATACAAGCTTGACAGGTGATCGTTACCAACATCCGTGGGTGAAAACATTCGACGCAGGCAAGAAAAAAAAATAAAAATTTGAGACCAGTGATATAACATCGTATGTGAAGAGCTTTGGCACTCTCCTAATGACGCTCGTTAAGCGTTAATGACGGTCAGCACCCCGGGGGAAATTAGCCATCTTAGGACTGTCTTTACCCAAATCGTCTGCAGTAACTTAACAGGCCAGCAAAACCAGGCATCCAACTCGGTGGCACCAATTTAGGTTCATTTGACCAGTGAAATTAAAAGCAATCAAAACTGATTTGTTAAGTTTAATGGTTCTGTACAGAGGATCAAGCCTTCAAGGATCAAGCCTTCAAGGATCAAGCCTTCAAGATAAATGACTTAAAATATTAACTGTAACTCCTCGAGTTAATCTCTCGGATGTTCCTTGGACTCTCCAAGACTAGACAAAGGCCATTTCCCATGGACTCCCTTACCCTGCCCTGCACTGCCGGACTCCTCCCACAACAGGACACCACAGCAGCTTGTTTGAGCTACAGGAGAACGTGTACGATAAACAAGGATCATCTGTATTACACATCTGACGGCGCTGTTTGCGACAGCTATGGAGTCTGCTTTGGAACCATTGTGTTCACTACACAGTTCATTTTATATCATGATTAGGTTTTAATTTTTATCTGTGGGGGATAGAGGCGGGGAAAAGACTGTCTACGTGACTCTTTCTTGCGTATCGTAGAGAGCGAAATAAAGAGGGCTAGAAACAGGGAGGGCCCGAAACCTATACCCCTCCTTTATTAACACCTTCTTAAAATAGGAACAGAAGAAGGAACAGAACAAGGACGTTTAGATCAAACGCTATATTCCTGTTGCCATCTCTCTAAACGGGGGGAAAAGCGAACATATCTAAACGATAGACAGAAAGACAGAAATCGGTTTTAGTTTACGATGGCCAACGATACTGGGCAAGTATAGGACTAAATATAAAACGAGTGTAAAACTTGCTATCAAAAAACGCGATGCTCAGGGCTGAGGGGGGCGATGCGGTGCGATATCCAACAGTTTGATATCGCACAAAACACTCCAGTTATCATGATCACCATTGCATATCACTTTCCCACGAGCGAACAAACACGCCAGGCACCGCACGTATCAATATGTTTACAGTGATTTATGATTACGTGAGGACGGGTCGTTCAGCCTTATCAGCGGCTGTGTTGAGTGGCACACCAGGGGCCGAGGCAGCGTGCCAGATCCCAGTGGTGGGATGGGTGGCACGCCAGGGGCCGAGGCAGCGAACGAAGACAACACTAGAATGGCCAACATAACGACAACATAGCCTATTGCGAATTAATTTAATTCAGGGTTGCATTCTTTTATATAACGTATCTTCCTAAACAAGGTAAAGATTCTATAATTTCACCTGTTAAATGAAAATCAAAATTTGTCAGCCTGTTTGACAAAATAATTGTTACATACGTGTTATAACAGAACGACTGGCTTCTTTGTAATATAAGTTACATATCCTGGTTCAAAAGGTTCCCTGTGGTACAGTACTGAGAGGTCATCCCCAAGACGCCTCTGCCTCCCTAGACACCATCACACTCCACATCCTGGAGACCCAACACCAGCTCTTGGTACGCAAGCCAAGATCTACTCAGCGCTTGCTATATGGACATCGGTGAGGTGAGGGTGAGGAGCAGGCAGGCAGGCCTACACCGCAGGGATGGAGAACGTGCATGAAAGGAGTGGAAAATTGCCTGAGTGAGTGGACTGAATAGACGACATAGAATGTGAGCGTCGAGGTAGGGCCGGGGAGCGGAGGGAGGAGGAAGCTATACTATGTAAAGGTGATTGTTATGGCTGATGGAGAGGTGAGGCTTCATGTAGCATCGTTCTCTTAGCTTAGCAGGGCATTACTCTCACAATTCAGCAGGGCATTACTCTCACAATTCAGCAGGGCATTACTCTCACAATGCACAGGGTATTACTCTCACTGCTCAGTAAGGCATTGTGCTCACAACTCAGCAAGGCCAGCATTCCTTTCACAGATCAGCAGGAACTTACTCTCGCATCTCAACATGGCATTACTCTCAGAGATCAGGAGGTCATTACTCTCAAGGCTCAGCAGGCTAGCACTCCTCTTACAGCTCTAACCAGGCGTCCACATAGTCTCCTAACAACCTTAATCGAACAACATTGTTAGAGGAACAACTAACAAGAATCTGTCACTAAATATCCCAACAGTTTTAAGGGAATCTATTTTATTTCTGTTCCCAAAAGGCGACGTTGTTATAAGTCGTTTGTCTATTCATTTTAGGGCTTTACGACGGTCTTTTTGATGCGTCAGCCGTCAGCTCCACTTTAGGAGGTATAAGGTGCAGGTATAATAGTCCTTTATACTCTGATCATTTTAGAGTATTCAAAAATCGCTCATTTGGACGGTTTCAGAATTAAAGGTTCATCTTTACCCCACAGTGTCTCTTTTTTGGAATAATAATAATGACAATAATAATGATGATGATGATGATGATAATAATATTAATGTCCTCACTCTTCAGTGTGAAAACTTTGTTTATCGTATATTTTGGAATAAACCTGTAAAATTTATAAATATAAAATATTAATAACAATATTAACATAAAATCTGATGAATGATAAATGGATTCCATTATCAAATGACCTGTCAAGGATCATGTACTGTAGGTCTAATAGTTTTAGATTACAAACACTACAGAAATACTTAAAATATATAATAAATACAAATTCAAGACATTGTTTAAAAGGTAATAGTAAGGTTGATTTTGTCAACTTCAGTGTTTAACAGAAGATAGATACAGAGATATTAAGACAATTTCATCTGAAAACCAAACTATTAAGAAACAAACTGTGGTCTTCATAAGATTTGCACAAAAAAGTCTATACTTCACATGTATAATATTGTTTACAACTTAGCATTGCTTCCTTAAGCTAAAGAACAAAAATCTTTCATTTTATCACTGCAGGTGAAGTATACATTAAACTCTTATCTAAAAAGAAGATCCTACAATAAAAGAAAAGGTGAATAACCTGTGTGAGCGATGAGAGTACTGAGACATCTGGCTCTTCTTCTAAGTCCTGGAAGACAAAATCTAGACGAAGTTGCTCCAGTTGAGGACAAAGAAGTGAGGTAAGCAAATCTTCTGTGAAGGGGTTGAAAAGCCAAAAGTTCTTCAGGTTGAATCTTACATCTCTAAGGTTAAGGTCTGGCCGATCTACAAGAGATATAGCATTTTCTCCATGACGTAACTGTTCTTTAATGCAATCAAACAAATCTGCTCTAGACTCAAATAAGAGAGAATCTGAATTACAATTAAAAGCACAATGGTGTAGCCAAACAAGATTCTTTATAGAGTCTAGAATTTTCCAACATCCTTTTCCAGTAATCCTTGTGCCTGAAATATCTAGGCAAATCAGCCCAGTACATTTAGCAATCTCCTCACACTGTTGATCTGTAATCTTTTCTGAGCCTCTCAATGACAACTCATATAATTTAGGGCAGATCCCTGACAGCCCAGATATCATCTCAGGAGTACATATATACTGGACTTTTAAGACTGTTAAGTGTGGCATGCAAACAAGCTTGGTGCTTAGTTTTTCAAAAATCTGTGATCTCCAATAACATGGCCGTCCAATGACCAACTTTTCTAGTCGAGTTGCTTTATGTAGATGTTCAAACAAAATCTGAAATGAATGACCTTAGTATCAGAATCAATGTGCACATTAAAAGAATATTCTTTGTAGACATAACCTTAAGCCATAAAACTAATTCATTATTTTTTTTGACAAAACCTTTCAAAAAAAAAGCAAAAAAAAAGCAATGCTTTAAATATGAATTATGACATTCAAAGAATGGTGGTGCAAACTAATAATATCCTGAGGCTGCAAATATCATCAGTATCCACCCGTAGAGAAAGGTTTTAAATACACAAGTTTCCATGTGAGCACCCTTATTCTTCAAAAAGAGCATACCTTACCCAGGATCCTTTACTCAAATGCATTCCAACTTTCAATATCAGTTTGATTTAAATGACTATGCCTTACTATGCTTCTGAGAGCCTTTAAATTTTGAATCTTTCCAATCACTATAATTTTAATGTTATATGGGGTTGTTTATGATACTGAATGAAATGACTAAACAGTAGAAATTAATGCTTCAGATTTTAATAGGCTTTACAATACTTTGGTTAAAACTACACTTCTTGCTTGTAATTGTACATTTTTATTTTCTTTTTCTATAGAGGAACGACCAAATAGAGCTACAAGAATTTGAATATAACAAGAAGAAATTCTTTAATTAATCCTTTTGCTGTATAAACCTCATTTATGTGTGTACAAATTAATCTTCATTCACCAAAGAAAATGCATTTATACCACAGACTTGAAAAAATGTTTTAAACACCCTGCACAGTTCCGTAACTCCTCTCATAACACAAAATGCCCATGGTTGTCCAGTTGGTGCTGCAACCTTGAAGGGACAAGTTAAATCACAGATGTAAACAGTCCTAGCTGATACAAACCCATGCAATCCACACAGGGTCATTTAAATACCGTATACATTTGTTATCTTCCATACTAGATGGCAAAATGACTTTTTGAGAACCTACATTTGAATGATAGGCTGCAGCAAAAGGGTTAAAGAGAACAAAATAGCATCTCATTATTATATGACTTTGATATCACTTGTAACAGTGTATGGCCAGAGAATTTTAGAACACATGGAGAGATGTGGACCATGACAGCCTAAGGGCACAAGCATCAAGGTTACTTATGGGACCCTTGCAATCTATTTCGCCAAGGCAAATAGACCAAGTTAACAGGAAAAGCATATGGAGATTTTTAATGGTGAAAGAGCTGTTTTTATGCAATTGATCATTTAAGTGTTATGAAAAGTCATGTGATAAATACACTAACCTTACACATATCAGCCTCTGAAAACATCTTTGCATTTCCAAAATCCAGATTTCTAAGAGTAGAATTAATGAAATAAGTCAAAATATCTTGAACAGCATGACGTGTCTTTTTTTCTCGCATGTAGATGGGATCTAATCTACTTGTGATTGAGCTGAAAAGGAGACCATGCAATGCAGCATGGGAGTGTGAAGTCAAAAGTCTGCTGAGTTCTTGTCGTATTATCTCAAACTCTGGAACAGAAAAATAGGTGAATACAACTGCTTGCAAGGAATAAAAACATAAGAGATATGAATATGATGTTTAAGCAAAACAAATGTCAGAGTACATATCTGAAGAAAATATCTTTCTTTTCAGTCTGGTGATATATTACATTCCACATGGCCAATGAAGTAACTATCTATGAGTGCCTAAGAGAAATCTAAATAATTCAAATGAAAAAGTTCATGTGGAGTAAGGAAGGCAATCCATCTTTGGCTAGAAAGTGATTGCTGTTAAGACAGCTCACATGACAGCAAGAGATGCTTTCTTAACATGTTGCTTAAACAGTACCTTTGGAGATGGGCCTTTGGATGGTCACATGCAGTAAACAAGGACCAAGTTCAGACTATTTCTCTAGTGGTGCAGACCCCATAAACAGCAGCTAAGGACATGTGAACTAGCATCTAAACAGGCCAGAAGTGACTCATAGGAGCTATGAAAGGAAATAAATTATGGACCCAAGTTGTAAACACTGCTCTCAAAGGCAGATATTACTTCCATGTGCAGGCTTTACATACATCCTCAGCTATGTCCATTGTGCTAATGTGAGCAAAATAAATAAAGCAGGCTAATACTGTAGCTATATGTCACCTGAAGAATTTTAGAGACAAAGCTTTTACAAATTAAGTTAAGAAAAATAAATATCAAATAAAATAAGCACATTAATCTATGATGACTCCATTTTATCTTAACCCTTCATAACTATACATTCAAGTGAAACTAATGCTGTAGTTCTGTCATTCTAATAATAAAAAACATGCAAACTGATACTGAACAAGAAAAATGTCTTTGAGTTATTAATTAGGCTACTAAAAAATTGACTTAGTAATAAGATAATGCACCAGAAATATGAACTCCTTATTCACATATACTCACTACCCTGTCTCTCCATTTCCTCATTATTTTCAGTGGATGCATCTTCTCTCTCTCTAGTACTCTCTAACAATAATTTTTCTGTATCCTCTGGCTCTGTTATATTCTGAGTTTGGTGGTCAGGCGTATCAGTTTCATGGCTAAGAGTATGGGCGTCTCCTTCTTCAGTCTTTTGTTTATTCTGGGCATGTTTTAACTTACTGCGTAGCAAATCCTTGTAATCTTTACTAATGTTATCTTGGACACCAGTAGCCAGAGGGCTCTGTTTTACTGAATTGGTTTGGCATATACAAACAACTTCAATCAACAGTTTCGTAATCTTCTCAACACATAAACTGCAAAGGGGCAGCACACCCTTCTTGGCTGGCATTATTCTGTAATTGGAAATACAGTCAAGGAATTAATAATTCAAACATTCTAATCAATAATCACTACATAAGTTCAAGTATATCCAGATCAACAAGCCTGTGACCTGACTATATGATACCACACTTAAGTACTACAATCATGGTTCAGTTAGTTGAGATATTTAAGTTAATTTCCTCAAAGAAAATGGTTTATTATAATATTGTAATTTATGTTATCTTGATGTCGTCTTTAAGACAGTACAAATCACTTCTATTAAATTATGTTGAACTTAAATTCTTGATAATTTCTTTGGAAGGGAATCTTATATTTTTGTTATTACATATTTCAGTAGCAACTCATAGATCTGAAGCAAATATATAATTAACCTAGGGGTGCCAATTTCAGTCAATTTTTCAAACACACCCATCAGCAGAAAACCACATTGGAAGAGTTGTAAAGGAGGTAAAATATATGTTTAGATACTGCTTGAACTGCCTTCAAATAAAAGATACAGAGGTGGTGCATTAAAACTGCCCGAGTTCAGTTATGGGCAATAGAGATTTTAACTAAAGTGAGTTGAGCTGAGCCATTAACTTTCCCACATAGGAAAAGAGAATGAGAAGGAAATGCAACTATTATCTTCAAATTTCTACGTCTACTTCGTGATGGCACAGAGCAGTTCTTTGAAGGGAGGAAATGATTAGCAAAAGGACAAAAAGAAGCTAAGGAAGAGAAGAATCAGATAATATATGAAGAAACATTTCAATAGTAACTGAGTTGTGAACAGGTAAAACAAGCTTTGAAGAAACAGTGAATACAGAGAAAAAAATGTATTACAAAAAAGTTAAGAAGTGGGGCTCTATGAGTGTAAATCTACCTCCATACATGCATAAACAGTTAAATACAAATAGTTGATTCCGAAACTGCCATGGATTCAAATCTAGCAAGTCTGCAACCATTAGTCAGTGGAGAGGGTTGGGGATAATAAATGTATGACAATAACATCCATGTTATTGAAAGACATCGACATAAAAAAAAAATGATATGCATTTGACATAAAAATAATTGTTAGTCAAATAACTTCCCATCCCTGGCCTTAAGCCCACCCAGCATTAAAGCATTCCAATGTCACAAAAGTTAAAAAAGTAGGTGTACACCCAACAACTATGTATCTTTATGGATGGGTCTGATTGGTTTTAAAATGAGCACTAGACTCCTGTTGTCTGGGGTAGGGTCCGTAAGTGTGAATGCAAGATGTATTTCTTAATGATTATGATAGCTGCTTACTACAGTGATTACTCTAAAAATAAAATATACATAAGATGCATATATATATATATATATATATATATATATATGTATATGAATGGTACAACATCGGAAGCGTGTCTGGAAAAGCTGACCAAAGAAGCAATTTAAAAATGCAGCAAACATGAACCACTGAAAAATAACTGCAAAAAGTCTCAAGAGGAATGAGAACAGCATCCTCTCTACAGGAACCAGACAAAAAATTGCATACCATCTTTGAAGGCTGAAGTTATTAAACAGAAGTCACAAAACATTTGATAGAGGTGGCACAGATTCATTTTGGACTCAAATATCATACAAAACTGTACTTAAAAACAGCATTTGAAGAGGATAAGGACCAGTTAATTATTTATTACCTAAAATTCTAAAAGGCTAAGTGAAAGCATAAGACCATATATGCTGTTATGATAAAGACTTTTAGGAATATATAATCTTCATCTACAATCAAAGGTGTTACTCATAGCTGCAACTGATCAAGAGTAAGGCATAGATGAAAGGTATAGCATAGTGCTAATCAACTGCATGATGCCCATCAAACGATGGCATTCATCATACAATGTTCTCTTTTATGTACATAATTATGAGAATCATAATTTATTGCACATGCTGAAATGTATAAGCTCAAATGTCAAAATTCATGACAGTAGTATATCTTTTGAACACTGTAAGTGAATAAAGCATGAATATGTATTTTCTGACCCTTCTACTTACCTCTAAGATAAGGACTGGAAACTGCAATTTGTCATTTTGTGGACGCAGGATGACGTCCGTTGACCCAGCAACTAAATCAAATGACTCCACCTGTCTAACAGTGTGGTTTATAAACTATATGAGCTCCAGTTCCTACCTTATACTTTCATGGAATTTTGTATCCTCTTGCAGAGTCGCAACCTGACCAAATATGGAATTGTTTAACAGGAAAGTATCAAGCTCTTCTTACTTGTTCTTCATCTGTACTATATGTGGTATATAGAAAATGCTGAACCATACAAAAATATTAATGTAAACTCCCATTTTAAGGACATACATTAAGGTAAAACACTTTAAGCATAAGAAGTATATATATATACATATATATATATGTATATATGTATGTATGACTCAGAGTTCTGTTTAGTAGTCCCGTAATTTCTTTGATAAACAAAAGAATCAGCTGATTAGCAACAACATCTCGTCAAACTGCAGGTGACTCAGACGGGATGTTCCTAACACCAAATTATACAGTTCTTCGCTTTTTTCTCCGTCATTATAAGTAAATATTACGCCAGTAGAGTGCATGTTGGTGCTTGAGACGATAAGTTATTAATTAATTTTATACATGATAAAGAAAAAAAAAATAATTCAGGCATTTAGTACTACAAAATTAGATACTTGATACTAGACCATACTACTTGGAATAGTTTACAGACCACCCTCTGGTAATAATGATTGGTATAAATGGAATTTTAGTTTTTATATCGGTGAAAATCATATAAGCCGAGATATTACAGATATTAGGAAACCTCTTGATTTTGATATAAATGGGATATACATTTAGTAATGCATAACTTGTATGTGGGGAGTATTATTACAGTTTCGGACATCCAGCTGTTGTTAGGTTTGTTATGGTTAGAATTGTTTTTCCAATGGTTTTTTTTTGTGAGTTTGGCCTTCATTTCTCTTGCAAATTACTACTCTTTGTGATTTTCCCCACACAAATCCCCAGGTTCCCACTGATGGAATATCTCGAAAGGTAGTGATTTGCTGTTGAAATGAAGGTCAGAATCGTTCAAAACACATCAAAAACCATCGGAAATACGTAAT
>JAUTYZ010228402.1:0-10409 GCA_032273725.1 Panulirus interruptus
TATATATATATAATTTTTTAAGTCTGGCGCACCTGCCTTGCGGGAATCAAATATAAACCCAGGAAAACATTCGGTAATGTATGAGTGAAAAGAATTAATGAAATACACTTGACAGTTATTGCAGTCGGGAGAAAAATTGGGTGGGTTGGGTCCTGAGAGCACTTCATAACGGCAGCATAGTGCTGCTGTTCATCATGAGTTGACAAAATACAGGACACGACTCGTTAATCATGCCAGTAATTAACCTAACGAACAACACACGCTCATAAATTGCCGGCAAGAAAGTCATTCATGGCTGGAATCATCTCTCCCTGCTCTCTCTCTCTCTCTCTCTCTCTCTCTCTCGCTTTTTTTTTCTCTCTCTACTGAATCATCCCATCTGCGTCTCTCGTTAATTACGTATTACACCAATTATTTAAATCTTAGTAATAATGAGTATATTCGTGTAGCAAGACACAGACACATCCTCCAGCAGAAACATGCAACGCACAGGTTCTGAATTCGCACAGCGTCTCCACACATCCCGTCTTCTCTGCCTAGGAGTAGTTACACCCTTCCTGGGAATACTGAGGATCGTACAGGACCACCTCGGTCCATCACAAGGCAATCCTTCACCACTTTAACATCCTTCAGTAAACCCCCGCCCCTCCCCCAAGACCTGTGCTTGGCTACGCCCTTCGCCCCGGTTGAAGTAGATATGGATAAAGCTGGCGAGATAATACGGTAGATTATCCACGACAGTATTACTGCTTCCTCTCGATGCTGTGTGTGTGTGTGTGTGTGTGTGTGTGTGTCTGTGTGTGTGTGTGTACAAAGCCTCAAGAGTCTGCCCCCCACATGGTTCCGGCAACACGTGTTTACCCAGAGGGTGGAACACTTCATTAATCAATAGATCCAACACATGGAACCGTAGGGGGACAATATTAGCTTGTCAGTCTCGCCCCAGACGAGACAAAGGTGATCTGTGATACCCGTCGCGGGGAGAGCGTCACATGCACCAAATTGAAGCAGTTCTCGAACCAAGAAAACATTGGAAAGTATCATACATTATGGCCTGTCCCGCTGGCTCAACACTGATGAAAAGCTTTATGATTGCAGATGTATTTACGAGACCCTGTAAAGTTTAGATCTTCCCGCTATGCATGGCAGACACACCAGAATGAAGGAATGTACACCAATGTACACCAAGCGTAGCCATCCAGGTTCACTGTACAATACGCACAGAAGTACTGTACACCTGGACGAGGATTTATAATGTACTCGGGAACGTCATTAAACTCCTTTATTGAGGAGGCCCAGAGATCGAGGCCAGGAGATCGAGGTCAAGAGATCGACAGCCAAGCAAGAACCAAAGATTCATCTTCTCAAAAACAG
Organism: Panulirus interruptus; assembly: GCA_032273725.1. Taxonomy (NCBI): domain Eukaryota; kingdom Metazoa; phylum Arthropoda; class Malacostraca; order Decapoda; family Palinuridae; genus Panulirus; species Panulirus interruptus. Next base: position 1,375 of record JAUTYZ010228402.1, read on the forward strand.
TCAGGGTAATGAATTTCCTGGGCAGATGAACAGCTGCGCCATCATAAAATGCTAATATAGTTTTAACAAAGTTGAATTACCAGACCGCAGCTGCAATAAACAAGCAGGTGAAACGGTGAACAGTATTACGATTCTGTTATTCCCAACCACCGGTCCTGACACAAAAACTTTCTCTTTTTTTTTGTCATACATATTTCTACACGTGGACGCTTCTCAGAACGGAAGAAAAGGTCAAACATTAAGGCTAACAGAGAGAGAGAGAGAGAGAGAGAGAGAGAGAGAGAGAGAGCGAGAGAGAGAGAGAGAGAGAGAGAGAGAGAGAGAGAGAGAGAGAGAGCAGCACCAGACACCTTCCCTTAACCCTTCCATACCTGGAATCAAACGTACACAACGGCCGTGTTTCACGATCCTCCCCTCTGTACTGTAATTATCAAGAGTAATTCTCCCCTCCGCACTGGTACCATACTAAACCCAGTGCCAGCTCAGGCCAATACTTTATTCAAATGACCCATCTGTAATAAAGCAACACCAGGGCAATGCTCTACTGATGTGACCCACCTGCTATAAAGCACACCATGGCAATGCTTTACTACAATGAACCACCTGTAATAACGTATACCACGATTATTTAATCACACGAATCTGAACAGATAACGAAAAACTATTATGTATCAGAGTAGAAACCTTTGGGAGAGACAGAGATACACTCCCCACTATCCTTTTAGAGAGATAGGGACGGGTTAAGTGAGCGTGAAGTGTAAAGAGTAGTATTACTGGGTCAAGGTGAGGTGTAGTGTAGTGAAGCTGTGTTTGTTTACGTGTGTCAGTGTAGGGGGGGAATATGGGGTTGAATGCACCCAGGTTCCCTTATTAGGCGACGTACCCATTCGTTTATTCACTTCCTACTTACTCATCAGAGGAAACTGCACCCAAAATCCTCATTACGCGAGATATAGTGATGATTTATACGCCTTTTCACACGTTTACCTGGACTGTTTTTTAAGCTCTACGTCCATAGTATGGGATCTAGTATGTTGTGGCTCCTCTGATCTTACATTAACACTTGAGGGTTATTGGTTTTATATAGACCTAGTGTAACATCTACCCATGGCTACCAGGAGCGTAGCGAGTCTGGCTTGAAATTCGTCCATAGCTCTGGCACCAGATAACGTACATCTGTTAGGCGACGTAAATTATTCGTTTACTCATATTTAAGTTACTTACCTGTGTATTTTAACCCTGTCTGTATATAATTATTGGAAATCCATATCAAGACTGATTACGTCCGTTTGAAGGCCTTATTGTGACGTTTCTATGTCAAAATTTTGTGTCTATTATATCTCAACCTGTCCTCTTTTCTAATTATTATGGTTCCAAAATGATGATGAGAGTCCAGTTTTAACTATGCATCACTATTAGCTTTAAACAATGTGTGATTTTGTTCATAAATACTGGTGTAGTATTTACAGAATATAAGGACAGTTGTGGAGCATGATTTTGAACATTCTTCTTTACTGAACGATAAAAAGTAATATTAGTGAGGGTTATTTCTATTAGGGAAAATGTGTGGTTAATTAACGTAAAAATAGGTATTAATAATACACCTGTTAAAACTCGACAGAATCTATGAAAGCTTCACTTAACCTCCCAAGCAGTCACAATTTATCTTAATGGTTAAGATTCTAGTGGAAATATACATCACGCCCTGATTGAGCATCATGCAAATACTGCCGAATGTCAAAAACAGATGACAAATCCCAGTGACCTTGCTATCCAAAGGAGACCAGTTTAATGTTTGTATATTTTTTCTCTAAATTTTGGCTACTTCATGAGGTTTTCATAGGTTCTTTTGATTTTTTTTCTACATACTTTTACATTACTTAGTCCATATTTTCCCTTATACACATAACTTTCAGCATTTGATATCGTTGACTAAGATATAATGCTTCAAATCAAGCTCCAAAACTGTCATCTTTCAGTACATAATATCGTCTTTCAGTACATAATCACTGCATATCTAAGTAAATAGTGATGTGAATCCCAACTAGAATTTTAAATATTGTACCTTTCTCAAAATAATCTTTAATTTGTCATTGTGAGTGTTAGGTTTATGTAGATATTTTATCAATGGTACTGAGGTTTCTTGAAGCATATCAGATCTTCATTGTCTCAGTATGCAGTGCTAACTTAAGATCCATCAGATAATCCAGGATCATCCTGGATATGTATGGAATTTTTTAAAGTGGTAGGATCATTTTATCTCTCCTAAGAGAACTACTCTGTTTCAGATGGTGACCAAGTTAAGAGTTTATGAGGGACAGCCAGAGAGATGAGCAGAGGTTATGGCCAGCAGGTGAGCAGTGCATGTTGTGCCCTATGAGTAACTGGAAGGCGTGTTACTTCCTTCTTTAGTTAGCGCACAAATACCCATAATGCTCCTTTCCACCTCTTTGCACCAGGTTCGTGTGCTTGTATTCCCTATGCATTCATTTTGTGAAAATATCATTGCTTTATTGTTCTGATATGTTTGAATTTTTATAACATTGCTATCCTTTGTTTCATATATTCACATTGTTAACATTATTACATTTCAGTCATTGCCACAATAAATAAGCAAGATGGGAGGGAGAAGTGATCCTTCCATTAAGGGCAGATGATGAGTAAACCACTATATACAACTATCATTATGCCCATTGGCCTCTCTTGTAGGAAGAAATACCTTTCATGAGCTCTAGATTATTTTTTGAGAGACCAAGATTGTATATCTGAAAAGTGAAATATTATCACCTCCCACTGGAGACTGTGAGAACAAAAATTGTTGTTGGTCTTTTATCCTAGGTGCACCCAGCTGGAGCACTATTTAATCTGCATAGTTGATGGCAGTTTCAACCATAGATAATCAGATTAATATGCATGATATAGCTGAGACTCTTTAACTATGCAGTGTAATTGAGTTTCATTGTTTTACTTAATTCTTTCTATTTTCAGGGGGGTGATTGTGTAAACTGTGGAGTAAGCACAGCTGCTCTGCGGAGCGAAGTAGAGGTGCTGAAGCGACGCCTGCTGGATCGTGACGTAGCCATAGTGCAGCTGGAGGCACAGATGGCACAAGATCGCCCAGATCATTACCCTCAGGGCCAGGTTGCTGTCCTCAGAGCACAGTGTGACCACTGGCAGGATAAATATGACAGGTAAGAACAGACTTGTCATGGCACTTTTCAACCTTTTCTCCTCGTGTGTTGCACTAGTGTGTGTCTGTTCTCTTCTGTACTGGTTTCATGTTGGATCACCCCCTCCATATTCACTTCAAAAGTATAAGAAACAGTTAGGCAGCTAGAAGCTTTTAGTAAAGTTTAATCTCTATTGTTTAGGTGACAAGAAGCATGAACATGTGTTCATTGCTGATAAAAGTGTTTTCATATGTAGCTTTGAAATTTAATGAATATGTTGTACCATTGCAACTGTACTTACACTGAAATCATATGAGTGGAAAAGTTTAGGCTTTAATAACAGGACACTACAAGGCAATGAATCCCTGTTTATGCATGACCAACCTATTATTCTTTTTGAAATTTTGAGTCCCGCTTACAAGTGAACTACGTATAAAGGTCTCATGATATTAAAAGTCCCACATTCTTATACACACACGTTTGAATCTCGAAACATTGTTTTTCAACCATGTTAATTTTTATAATCATAGTAAACAAGTAAGGTGTACAGGTATGATTGAATATTTTCCTGTTTTCATGTATCTCATGTGCTTTTACTTCCTATAAAGTACAGTGATTCATACAGGTCCCATCTTCAAACATTACTGTTCCCTCACATATTATATTTTTTTCAATTCACACTCCTTGCAGACACACAATCCCTCACTCTGTCTTTTTACTATCATATGAACTTCCTCTCTACCATCTCTATTTCGTATTCACATAAATTCATTGAATGTTAACGATGGCGAAATATACTTTGCAACCGATGTTGGTACGGGTAACCTGTAAAGTATGAATTCAGACTTCCTAACATCGTGGTCACTCCAGTAATTGACCATTGAACTCTTACCAGCCACGAGCTGAGTTGACTCTTAACCGTTAATTCAACCATACACATTGGCTCGGCCAGTTAGCAGTTAACTCCATTCCTCTTTAACAGTAACGTGTACAGCTGCCACCTCACCTTGACGTATTTATACCTCTGAATTGTCACTGTAATTTTTTTTTGAGGTTCCATTTAGTTCATCAAAGTTGTGTACATCAAAGTTGTGTATATGCCAGGAATTTAAAGTTAGGCTTCAAGATATTGCACAAAGAAATTGTCCTAAGCTTCATTGTTATTTGTCTTCTCTGTCACTATCTGCATAAGTGTATCAGGATATACAGGCTTTTTGGGTTCCATAACCCTCACATCTTTTTAATTTTCCAAGCTGTGGGATTATACAAACTTCTTAAGCTTCTTTGCAGAAATTTTAACTTTGATGAAGTAGGGTTTTCTTGTAGATTATGATGTTTCTATGGCTTAAGTAGCTTGGATTCATTATCAAAATCAAGGTTTGCTTATGCAACCATGTAGAGGACTTTGATGTCCTTTGTAAGTAAGTATGGTGTCAACAGGGACATTTGGTATGGATTTCTTTTTGCCCAACAAATGTAGTGAGCAAAGTTTCTATTTAGTATTTTCCCATCCATGTGGAAAGGAGGCACATTAGTTGAGGAGCCCATTTGAGGCATGAAAGGAATAACACTTCTCTGTAGCTAGTCAGTCAAGAGGCAAATAAGAATTGTAATTACTGATATATGCAGTACAGAGAAGGAAATCTACACTCATGGGGCCCCATCTCTTTATCCTTACACAGTAGCACTGTATTGGCTGCTTTATCTCTCTTCATGTGTGCGTTAAAAAAATAAATGCCCGTATGAAATGATAGAGTGGTATCTAAACTTACCATCATCTTCAAACATATCATATATTAAAGTAATAGTCCATACCTTGTGGCAAGTCATTCACCTAGATCAAGAAGAATAAGGGTCCCAGAGTAGAACCCTGCAGCGTTCCATTTTGAAAAGGCTTCTCTAACATATGTCCCTTGTTTTCCTTCCACTAAGATAATCTTCTCTCCATTGAAAGGGACTTCCCATTATTCATTCCTAGTGGTCCAGCTTCTTCATCAGCCTCCTGTGTAGTAGCGTCAAATGCTTTCTGGCAGCCCAGATATAAACAATCAACACAGCTTTCTCCAATGTCTAAATCAGATCTCACCCTCTCCTAGAAATCCAAGAGGTTCATTACACATGAAGGCATTGAGATATCTGGTAAAGACACCACTATAATACAAAAGGGCTCATGGTCCTGATGAAATTTCACCATTTGTGCTGAAAAGGAGATTTGGTAGATAAATTCAAGACATAAAGGATGGCCCCTGAGGAATACTTTTGATATGTGAGGGTGTGCTGCCAAGAGGTGCTGAAGCAGGCCAGTGAACTTTGATATGGTTATGCCATGAGTAAAAAGTCACCTTTGGTTAGATTGTATTATCATCAGTGGAAGAGAAGGAGTACAATAACATCAAAGATATTTTCACTTCAGAGGAATCCATCCTATCCATGGTAGTGATAGCAGCCCTGCCTTGAAGCTGCAGGAGCCTTGTAAAATGGGTCCTGGGGTTATATGATTGAAATTTTGTATGTAGGTGTTACCTGACTCCACCAGCATGGGGTTACACCATGATAAACCCAATAAACACAAAGAGTAATTGCACCCACTACTCATTTGCCCAGGACATGGAAAGAAGTCTTTCAACTTATAACTGATTTTCTCTCTCATTGTACTAATAGATTCACAATAAATATATTCAGTGTCTTTCATACCATGCTACTGTAAAATCATGTCATTCTTCTGCTAACCTACTAGGGCTACCAATTCGTAGGAGAAACTCCACAGATTATGCTATTTGCATGTAGACTGCATATTGAGAGCGCCTTATATATTTCTAGTTTTCCTCACCCTCACTAGATCATCGGCAACATCACTGTTTGTCTTAGGTACTGTAGAATATCGTTATCTAAATCCTTTCTTGATAATATGCTGAACAGCACAATCTTTCACAAACTAACTGGAGAGCAGTGGTTTAAAGGTTGGTTGGTTCAGTTCTTCAGGAATATTGTCGTGTATGCAACTTGAGTAATAACACACTTGTTTTTTTGTTTTGGTATTTCCATTCTGGAGTGCATGTATCATTTCATTTACTTTTATTGTATTAGCATCCCTCGGACACATGCTTCTTCTCATATGTACGTCCAAACATTGATTTGACATGTTTACTCCCTCACATTTATGCCAGCACTAATGCACATGTAGTTGTTCACTATCAGCTGTCAGCACACACAGCCGTTCACATTCATTTGCATTGGCACCCATTTTGCACCCACACTACCTTACTTTCTTCTCATTTTGCCTTTAGTCTTTGCAGTTGCTGCTAGAAATCTCAGGTCAGGTAGAGTTTCTCTTTTTGTATAAGCTATAATCTGCCTTTGAAGTAGGATAATCAGTGACGTATCGTCTCCTAACATTGCTACAAAATAAAACTCAGATTAACTACTAAGAATTTTGCCTTCTTATTTAGCTTCCTAGGTAAATTATGGAATAGTATGTGGGGCTTGGCTATGGATGTTAGGCTCTCATTTCAGTACATTATACCTCACAGCTTGAGAGTGGAGGGATGCAAATTTGGCCATTGTTCATTTGTTACTCATGCAACCTCGCTAAGGCGGGAGAAGCAGTTGCGTATAAGAAAATATAACCTTCTCTCTTATGAAAACCCTGATCATGACTCAGATTTCATAATCCACTTCAGATTGAAAAATCACTGGCCCTTTAATGAGACTGGAGGTGTCCATGTATGGATGTCATCATTAGCATTTATCTTCACAGTGTTAAGATACATCTAGCCAGTCCTGACCAGGGCTTAAACCAACTGTGATGTACCAGTTTTGTCCCAGATATTTAAGGAAAAAAACTGGTGTCTCTAATGAATGGTAAACATCAGTAAACATCATATATATATATGATTATATCTATATATGTCCTTTCCAGAAGAATTCTTGTTTTCCAACTTGATTTGTGAAAAATATCAGATTAATAAGCCATGATTATGTCACCAGGTTAACAGGACATTAAAGGTAAGACTTACTTCTTCTTTCTTTCTTTAATTTTAAGATTTTTTTTTGTATTTTGGTCCAATTTTGTCATTTAGGATTTTGTTAGTTTTCAGAGGTATTAGCCACCAAATTTTTCCCAGACCTTCACAAATTTTTCTTGAAAGGCCCAAGATGCCACAGAGTTTTTCCCTAGCTAAAGCCCTGGTCTTGACACATATTTTATACTAAATTTTACTGAACAAATAATTTCACACAGCAGGATGGCCCTGCAGAATTTACCCCAAATGTCACAGTTACCCACCATTTTATAGACACTCATTTCATAGTCATCCATTCTTTTATATCTGTCCTGCGTGTACTGTCTTGCTCTTTTCCTATTCATTCTTTCTCATCCCCTTGAAATAGCACCCTTTCACTAAACTTTTGCACCTGTGGATTACACATTTCTTCACTGTGTTCACCTCTTTCCTGATTTTCCCTTGAACTCACACCGTCACCTTTCTTATAGAGCTGTTCCACATAGAGTGCTTCATATTGTCCCACAACTTCACCTGTGCTCTTTGATAACTGAATCCATCCACATGATTAATGAATTATTTTATTAATCATTTCACATTTACTCATTCCTTATTTATCATCATAACACCTAAACATTTACTTTTTTATCTGGTTCCATTCCCAAATCTATATTTCCATTATTCTGATTCCTCTCATCTGCCCTTTTGATCCCAAAATGTGTATTTCTCACCATCATCCTCTGTAACACTTTTTTTTCACTTGCTTACAGTAGTATGGGTTGTACTATTCTTTCATTAACCCAAAACATGCCTGAAAACCAATTTTCTCATTTACATAACAGCAATCCATAGATACATGCCTTTCATTTGCCCAAAAGTCTGGCAGTACAGACACCATCGTACAGGAAGTCAAACTGCTCAGTAGCTGTGTCATCTCATCCTCAAATGACTGGCCTCAGTGAGCACTCCATGTATGATCCATATTGAACTGAATCATTATCAGGATACTCATTGCCTCGCTTGACTACCAGTTAACCCCCTTCCCCAGAAGATTGTTCAACTTGCAGCAGATGATGGTTAGACATTTATTTTTAGGGTTTACAGGCCATAGAGAAGCAATCAGCAAAATCAGCTAGACACATGGAATGATTTGTCTCTTTTAATTTTTGTTGAATGAAGAGAATCCTTACATTTAGCTGTTTTCATGGATCAAAATGACTGTTGTTCTCTCTGGATCCTTAAAACTTGAGATGAAGCTTTCAATAGCACATGAAAAAGTAAGGAACTTTAGCTGCCGTTTGTCTTCACAGGCATCAAAATAAAGAAGTAACAGCTTCAGTCCTCAGTGATCTCTGAGGCATCTCAAGCTTTCTATTGCTTTCAACACAGTTCTCTCAAGATACCTGGGATTCTCCTGGGCTTTGCAAGCTTCACAATTGGTTGTTTCAAAGGCCTTAGCCCAGGCTTTATAGCAACAGTTTGATTTTTATTTGGCTTGTGAGAATGATGAAGCTAATATCCTGAGAAAATATGATATTTTACAGCACAGAATGTTTCTGGTGAGCAAAACCTTGAGTTGGCTCCAAATTGGTCTGACTATGATACATCATCTGAAGCCGCGAGTGTCTTGTATGGTCTAGATGTGAATTAGCCGTTGACCTCAGATATTCTCATTCTTCAGCTTAGCTTGGGATCAGTAGCAACATCTTATGATCAGTGAAGGTTAGCAAATACTTATAGTTCCAGCTTCCACTGTGCTTCCAGGGTGACACTGACATTGTGTCTAACTACTGTAAATGTAAGAATCACCTGTAAGTTTGCAGTTTGTCCAGTATGGTGGTAACCCTAAGATTTGACAGATTAA
>JAUTYZ010228624.1:0-10408 GCA_032273725.1 Panulirus interruptus
TAGTGGTGCTAAGAAGCATAAGGCTATCACCATTGAGGCTAAGGTGTATAAGCTCAAACGTTATGAGAGAGGTGAATGAACAGCTGATTAAGCGTGCCCTTGGACTTGGTGAATCTACTTATTGGACTATGCATGATAGTGCAGAGAAGATCTAGGAGAGTTCCAAGAGTGGAACATTAATCAGTGCATCTAAAACCTCGTATTCCCTAAGTTAGTTCATGGAGAGAATGAAAGAAATATTGAGCACATGGATTGAACACCAAACTCATGAAAATGTTCCTGTCAGCATGTTTGTGATTCAAGCAAATGCCCAGAGTATATATAATGATGGAGCAAAAACACTTCAAGCAAGTCCTGGTTGGTTTGCAAATATTAGGAAACGCTATAATTGCCACAACATCGAGATGACTGGTGAGGCAGCTTCTGCTGATGTCATTGTTGCTGTAAATTTCCCAGGACCCCTCAAGACCATTATCGAGGAAGGCAGTTATTCTCCTAAGCAGATTTTTACTTTGGATGACACGGGATTATTTTGTAAGAGAATGCCTTCAAGAACGAACCATTTCCGTGAAGAGAAGACTGCACCAGGATTCAGAGTTTGTTATTTTCTGTTTTTATTTTTAGAATTCATTGTACAGTGTACATAATGCCCAAAGCTAACGACTAGGCTATGCTTCCTACCCAGCTCCCATACAAATGGTAGAGCATCCTTGCAGTTGAAGGGCATTATGTTTTCCATGAAAGTGTGCGCTCATTGTACAGTATGTATATTATAGTATTTTATATTTCTTGGTATGTGTATACTGTAGTTTTTCACTAGTATAATGTTTGGTACTGCCTTACTAATAATGAAACCCCCATATCTCCATAAGTTATATTATTTGATTTATGCAACCATTTTCAAGAACATAACTATCGCATAAATCAAGAGGTCCGTTATGATATGAGAGTGCCTTATTTTGCCATATGATAATAACCTTTATCTTTCATGTAATATTTGAGTGACCCACAGAACAGCATACTATATGGTATGTGAGAAAATATGTTCAAAAACATAAAGAGATTAAATGAACATGTACTTTCTACAGCAGGCTAACCTGAAATTGCTCAAGTTTTTAACTTACAAATGCAAATCCTTGAAGCCTTCACATAGTTTGATGTTTGATATAAATAAACATGGCATATCATGCTTTTCCTCCACCAATTGAGTTCTTGGATAATTGTTAAAGTTTTTCTCCTTTAAAACAATATATTGACCCTCACAAAATGAGTAGGAGCCCAGCATCTATTAGTTCTACCAGAGACCTAGAATAGCTATCAGTCTTAACATTTAACTGGTTGTGCTAATGTGGCATGAGAGTGGATGACGTCCTGTCGATGAAGCGTTTTATTTACCCATATGATAATTATATTTAATGTATTTAGGTAATACAGTGCAGCATGCTGTACTGTATGTGAGAACTTATGTCCAGAAGTATTAAGAGGTTGATGAACAGTACTTTCTGTTTATACATAATTAAAATTGCTCAAGTTTTTAACTTACACATGCAAAATGCCATAGTGTTGGCATGGTTGACTCTTCATGCATCCAGATTTTATATAAATGAACAAGCAATTCCTCACTTGCTTTTCCTCCACCTGTTAAGTTTTTAGCTAACTCTGGAAGACTTTCTCCTTTAAAACGATTTTTTGACTCAAAATATGTAAGAGTTCAACATTTATTAGTTTGGTGGCGACATAAAAATATATCAGTCTTAACACAAAACTGGATGTGCGAATTTGATGTGAGATAAGATGAAGTCCTGTTGATGGAGTGCTTTATTTTCTTATGTGATATTAATCTTTAATGTATTCAAGGAACACACAGAAGAGCATTCTATATTATATGTGAGAAGATATGTCCAGAAATATTGAGGTACTTTCTGTTGTAAACTTAGATCAAAAGGCTCAAGTTTTTGACTTAAATATAAATGTAACATTCACATAGTTCATCTCTTCGTGTATCCAGATATAAACAGTCCCCTTCGCCTGTTGAGTTTCTTGCTAAGTCTTGAAGATTTACTCTTTTAAAGCGATCTTTTGGCCCTTTCAAAATAAGTAACAGTCCAGCATCTGTTGGTTTGCTGGTGACAAGAAAATAAATCAGTCTTAACATAAAACTGGATTTGCTAATGTGATCTCAGAGTGGATAAAGTCCTGTTGATGAAGCACTATATTTTCATGGATAATGATAATCTTGAATGTATTCAAGTAACACACAACAGCATTCTGTACTATATGTGAGAAGATATGTCTAGAAGTATCAAAGAATTAATAAACATAAGTTCTTTTGCCAACATGCATCAGAATGTTCAAGCTTTTAACGTAAATACTAATGCAAATGCAGTAGCATTCGCGTAGATCCTCTGTCCAGTCATCTGGATTTAATGTAAACAAACATGGAACCTCCTCACATGCTTTTCCTTTTGTTGTGTTTTTAGCTATATATTGAAGATTATAATGTGTTAAATGGTATTTTGACCCTCTCAAAATGAGTGAGTCCAGAATCTTCTAATCTTGCCTGTGACATGGAAAAATTGTCAGTCTTAACATAAGATTGGATATGCTAATGTGTTATGAGAGCAAAAGTCCTACCAATACAGTACTTTATTTTGTCATATGATGATACTCTTAATATTTTCAAGTAACAAACAGAACAGCATAGTGTGCTGTATGCAAGAAAATAGTTCCTGAAATAATGAGAGATTGATAAGGAGGTACTTTCTCATGTGAATTAACTTGAAAATGCTCAAGTTTTGAAGTTACCTGCAAGTGAAAATGCTGCAGTGTTCACATGGAGTTCATCTGTCCATGAATCCGAATTTAATATTAAACAAATGTGTCAGTGCACCAGTGCTCTCCAGCTGTTTTCAAAGTTGTGGCTCAACTTTGGGTGCAGTTTAGAATAAAGCGTGGCTTATATTTGAGTGTATACGCATTCCACTTTATACAGTATTATAATACTGAAACTGAACCTCTTGAGAAAGTTAAGTGATGTATGTTTCGATAAGAAAATACTGTTCAAAGCAAACAAGGATGTAGAGGAAATATAACTCAACAGTGAAGCTAATTGATAGAGATATATAGAGAAATGATAATCAGATGGAACTGAGTGCAGGGTTATGTGGTGGGAAATGACAAATTTTGATGGGAATTTAATGACATATGGAGAGGGTTAAGCATGAGCTATCCTGCCTCAGCAGGAGAGTGAGTTAAGATGAGGTCAGTCAGTTCAGAGTTCAGGTTCCACATGATTTATCTCACAACCTTAATGTATCATATTTCTTGTAAAATCTTTGATAATTTTGATTATGTTATGAAAAGTAATAGAATTTATTTGCAGGTCCTCTGAATTTTTCTTTAAACAAAAGATTAAGAGGGCATAGGGAAAGCTGAGCAAAACATTGAATTTTGAATATGTGTGACAAACACAGTATAATGTTTTTACTTTTGCAATATTCATTTGTCTCTTCATACCTTTCTGGAAAGAATTGTAATGTTTTGTTCTTTCTCTACTTTTAGGTAGTTCTTTATAAAATCGGCTGCCTTGTAGGTGGTGCAGGACTCACCTATTTGTTGGCTCTTACTAGTTGGACAGTAACCTTCATCACCCTAGCTCTTGTGTATTTCTTCACTGCTGCATGGGCATCTCGTTTATCAATCAAGAGTAATTTGTCAGTGGTTTGCCCAGACCCAGAATTAGAAAATGATAGTGATACCAGAAATATAACATCAGAAGAGACACCTTTGTACCATGTTGAGAAAGATGCAAGGAAGATTCCAGCCACAGAAGGATTCATGCAACCCCAGTTTGATTCACAATGGAAGCAAATATTTTCAATTTTGAAGAAAGTTGTACACACTCCAGGAACTCTGTGGTTAAGTATTTATGTTTTTCTGTATAAAATGGGTGAGAGAGGGGCCATTAACAATATGCCATTATTCATATTGGATATGGGTTTATCAAAACAAAGTTTAGACTTTTGGAATGGAACCATTTGTCAGGGACTTTCTATATTGGGGTCCTTTTATGGGGGGATTGTTTTAGCAAAAGAAAGAACTAGCATTAAGACTGTGCTTATAACACATTCCAGTTTTAGATTATTTACTGTTATGTTTCAGTGTTTTGTGGTTTTCCTTTTTCAGCAACTTTCTTTAGGAAATGGAAATGAAATTATTTTACATTCATTAGGAATTTTATCTTTGTGTTTATTAAGCTACAGTAGTGGAGTGATATCTACAGCCTCATTCACTCTTATGATGAAGGTCAGTAGAGAGTGCAGTGAGGAAGCAAGAGCGAGTCATTATAGTACACTGGCATCCATAGAGGTTGCTGGAAAGCTGCTCTTTGCAACACTTGCAGGATTCATTATTGATAGTACTGGAATGTTAAGGACATTTGCATTGTTTACGTGTTTAAGTGCACTTCCACTGTTAGTCTTAATAACTATGCCTGACAAATTATGTCATTTGAAAAAAGAATAAACTACACTGCTCTGATTTTGTGTTTGTGTTGCCAAATACTGAAAGATGATTGGTCACATGCATGGCATGCAGTCTGAACATGATCATAATTTACTTGTAATATTTTTTTTCATAATTTGTCATTTCCCATATAGTGAGTTAGTTTAAGGAACAGACGAAAAATGACCTAATTTGCTCACATGCTTTCTCTAGTTGCCATGTATAATGCGTAGAAACAAAAGTCCCCCCATCCACAGCCAAGCCCTGCAGACCTTTATGGTATTCCCTGACCATTTCAGATATCCTGTTTCAGCCCATTGACAGCACATCTCCCCCTATGCACCACAATGTTCCAATTCAATCTATCCCATGCATGCCTCACACCTTGCATGTCCAGGCCCCAGTCATTTAAAGCACTTTCATTCCATCCTTCCACCTCCTAGGTTTCCATCTTGTTCCCTCTAATAACATGTAACCCTCTTAATTAGCCTATCATTACTCATCCTCACCCCATGTCCGTACCATTTCAGTACACCCTCTTCTACTCTCTCATACATGTCTTCTTACTACCACACTTTTCATTTATCTTACTATGTCTTATTTAGTCAACCCTCCTCACTGCACATCCTCACCCCAAACATTCATTTGCAACACGTCCACCTTTTTGTATATTTTTTTTTACTAGAGCTCATGCCTCGCATTCATACAACACTGTTGGAGCTACTATAACAAAAAGCATACTCATCTTTGCCCTTACACACACTCACCTCTCTTTCCACACACTTCTCAGTGCAATCAGGACCTTATCCTCTCATCCACCTTATGGTTTACTTCAACTCCCATGGTTCCATCCACTGCCATATTCGCTGCCATGTATCTAAATCACCACTTTTTCCAGTTTCTCTCCATTTAAACTCATACTTTAACTAGCTTGTCTTTCTCCACTTTCAAATTTAATAACCTTTCTGTTATTCACATAAACTCAACTTTCTGCTTTGACACAACCAAAGTCAGAGACCAGCTTCTGCAGTTTCTAACTCAATTCTACCACCATGATCAGATCATCAGCAAACAGCTACTGACTCGCCTCCCAGGCTCCTTGACTCCCAAGAAACTACAGAGCTGCCCCTTTCTCCAAGACTCTCGCATTCACTTCCCACACTGCCCCTTCCATAAACAGTTTAAACAACCGTAGTGACATCACGCTTCTCTGTTATAGAACCACCTTTACCTGGAGCCAATCACCTTCCCCATTTCCTCCTTGCACACACCATACTCTTGATAAAAACTCCTCACTGCTTGTGGAAGCTTTCCTCCCACACCTTATATACTTACCTTCCACAAAAGACATTTGTCAACCCAATCATACACTCTGGTTTTAGAGCATTATGCATGACGGCTAGATAGTGGATTCCAGCAAACGAGACTGTTTGGCTGTTCCTGGTGCTACATTGCTAATGCAAGAAAAGGCAAATAAGTATGAAAAAGAAAGATAGCTGAATGAAAAGAAGTAGAAAGGACACTGTGCAGCCGACTGTCAGAATCGAAATACTTGCCCAGTCTACATTCAATTTAGTTTTGCAAATAATGTATGAATCCATAAAACTGATTTATGTATGTACATTATTTGAGTAATGTCTTCCTGACTCATGAATCTATTCTCCTGTCTTACATCTGACTCTACTTTACCAATAGACATGTCTCTTTTACTGCCATTTCTTTTCAGTTCTTAGAAGTAGATTATCCATCTCTTTCAAACTTCATCATTTTGTTGTTAGCATTCTCTTAGTCTTGCCAGCTACTCTCTTGTTGCACAAGTGTCTTGTTTTTATTTATCACATTCTGGAATAGCTTGTTATTTTCTTTTTAAATTTTCATTTGTTTTTCTTCTGAGATCTTCATTTGCTGTCCTCTCATTCATACTTACCATCCTCTTAACTTTTCTGCTCAATACATTATATTCTACACTCTTTACCCATCACATTTTTATGGTATAAGCAGCTTCTTTCATATTCTGTTTCTGCACTACCAACATATTTGAATCTTAATTTCACCATTCTGTGCCTCTCTTTCTACAACTCATACATGCAGTGCCACACATGTCTATGACAACTTTCAGTATAGCATTCTTAAATTGCCTCAGTATCATCTCATCCTTCCTCTGTCCTGTTTTGAAGCTTTTCAGCACTTTTATGGACTTCTCTTGGAAGTTAAGTTTCATACTTTTTTTTCCTCAACATTTCTATTGTTATCCTAAACTTTTTACTTTACGTTTGTATTCACGTACCATCTACAAGAAAAGGATAACCTTTATACAGTATTTCCTTATTACTTGTAGGGTTACATTCCTGGAAATTGCCTGAAATGCCAGAACCATGAATTATTGTCCAAAGGGCATATGAGAAAAACAGGGTTAGGTTCCGTGACTTAGAACTAGATTCATATAGATGTAGATAGTTGATTCTTTTAGGATTTTCACTGTGATTTTATCCACATTTCCATGCAGCATCAGCAACCATACACACTGCAGGATGGTCCAGCCTCTTTGAACATTCTATGCTGTATATCATGTAATGTAAATATAACAAAAATGTGTTTTATTGTTTTTTTCATATTTGACCCCATTTCCCACGTTTGTGAGGTAGGACCAGGAACAGATGAAGAAATTCCGCATCCACTCATCTATTCTCTAGCTGTCATGTGTAATGCACCGAAACCACAGCTTCCTATTCACAACCAGGCCCCACAGACCTTTCCATGGTTTACCCCAGACGTTTCACATTCCCTGGTTCAGTCCATTGACAGCATTTCGACCTCAGTATACCACATTGTTCCAATTCATTCTATTCCGTGCATGCCTTTCACCCTCCTGCATGTTTAGGCCCCAATCGCTCAAAAATATTTTTCACTCCATCCTTCCATCTCCAATTTGGTCTCCCTGTTCTCCTTGATTTATTGGTGTTTCCTTGTTTTATTGTCTAGCTATCTATATCTCTGATGCCTGCTCCCTTTGGAAACTCCCTTAAGGGTGGGGCCATGGCAAAAGAGTCTCCATAACTGATGGCCACCCCAAAAGGTTCAAAAAAATTATTCTCCCCAAGAGGTTCATTTTTTTTTTCCATCTGCAGCTAAAGATATAAAAACAAAAAACTTCTAATGACCAAACTATCACCATTCCAAAACATACCAACTGCTGTACAGCAGTATAGTAATAATATTCTACTATTTCCATGCAAGACCATCATGGTGTGCCCTACATAAGGGGCTTCATTTATATAAGGCTGTAATTATAGAAGGAAAAACACTTCAACTTACCTCTCTTGCAAGTAATCAGGATCAGCATCATTGAACATCTCTGATAAAGTAGCAATCTGGGCCATTATTCTATCCTCTAAGTCTGCAGCGAGACCAGCCTGGTCCTCAGTATCTGTCCCAGATTGAGATTCAGCAGAGCTGCCAGGCACACTGACATCACTGAAACTTCCCTGCCCCACTGGCTGAAATGCACTTACGCCTCCTCTATCCACAGGCTGAAATGCACTAGTTGTGAGCTGATCATTTCGTAATAAAGAAACAGGTTCAACAATTTCTTCTTTAATCTGATTAACAGCAGGTTCACTATTTTCTTGTTCATCCATCAATCGATCTATTAATCCCTCAACATCAGCATCACTATAACATGACTCAACATGAACTCGTAAAACCTCTTTATCAATGTTGCATATTACAGCAGAGACAAAATCAATTTTTTCTTTACACCATTTTTCCCGATCATTCTCCAGTTCTCTAGTGTCACTATTGTACAATTCCATCCCATGATTACCATTAGTTCTTACATTTGTCAAGTAGGCACCATGCAAATCATTGTTTGTTTTGTCTCTGACAACTAGTTTATTAGCACCACTTGTAGAAGGAAGGGAACCATCAAGTATCCCATTTGATACCATTTGATTCCACAATTTTTTTTCATCAAATACTTCTGTTGTGTTATGTTCAACCTTTATTTTTTTCTCAACTGCCATCACTTGTGCACCACCATCCTCTACATAAGATCGCTTCTTAGGAAATACACTATCAGGTACAACTTCATCACGATCAGCAGCTAACTTTAAGTACTCATCCAGAACGTAAGCCCTGCGATTAGGATGGTAATAGTTATCGACCATGCTTTGATGAACATCTGCTAGCTGAAAATATGGGAGGAGGGAGCACACATACCGAGCATCTTCCCACAGCATGTCCAAAGAGTGATTCTGGTGTACCATAGCATCTGTCACATGGCTGGCTATTCCATTAATAGTCTTTTTCCTATTTCTGTTTTCATCAGTATCACTGTTTACCTTCAACACAGATAGGGTGTTTGACACTGGTAATCCGATATCTTCAGTCTTTATTGAAGGCTTATGGTTTTCAAAGTCTGACTGATATCTTGCCTGCTCTACATTATTAGTCCCATTGTTTTCATTATGCACCAATTCATCATCCATCACTTCTTGTTTCACTGGTTTTATTTCCTTTTTAATTTTCCCATTTATTTCATCATCGCTAATTTCAGTAAAAGTTACACCCTTCACCATGTGAGTCCTATTTACTGTAGTTTTCTCTTTACACTGAAGAGCAGAGAGTAGCTTTCCGGGAATGCCAACCTTTTCTGCATCTTCTAAGTCAATTTCATCTTCAATATTTCTGCTCTGTTTCTCTGGTACAACAACACAAATGCTGTTTCTAGATGATAAACTAGAGTTTGAACTATCATCACTAAGCTCTATCAGTGGAGCAGGATTAGGTGGGACTGGGCTTAGCACACTTATTTCATTGTCTTCTAAGGATGCTGAAGAATCTTCACCTGGGGAAATAGGAAACATCAAATGTTCATTCATAATGCATGAAGATCCACTGGTTTCACTCAAACCTGTTTCAGGTTTACTCTCACCTGCTCCAGATGCACCGTCTGAGACAGATGAAGTCTGTGAACTGCTGCCTTGAGAGCTCAGGTCCAAAGTTCCAAATCTTAAAGTGCTTCTCATCTCCTCCTCAGTATGCAAATGTTCTGAGACACTCTCAAGCTCCTCCTTGTTTTGTCCAACAAATACATATTCTGTGCTCCTCTCTAATTCATCTCTAATTCTCTTAACATCTATTATCTTTTTTTCTCGCTTTTCTTTAACCTCCCACAATAATTGTGATGCTATTGTTTTCACAGCTTCACTGATGGTTAAACCCTTTTTTATCTGACATTCTGCTCTAACAAACAGTTGGTTTGGGTCAATGTGCTCTTGTGCTTCAGAACCCAATTCAGCACAAACATAAGTGACAACTTCTTCAACAACTACAATGGCTTGCTCCAGGGGTTCCATCTTCACTCCACTGAAAAACAGAAAGTGTCAAATGTATAGACTGTATAACAAACAGGATCATTTGGGCATAAGCTTTTTTAAAAGTGCAGAACTTTGAGGCAGTGGAGTTCTTCAAGTAATGGAACCATTTGTGATTAAATTAGTCGTAAGTTGGGTGAGGAGGATGAGATCCTGGGTGTATTAAAGGTGCATGAAGGAGAGAAGGACGCTGTCTACTTGTGCAAAGATGGGTATATTTGACATTACAATAGTCCCAACACTGTCGGAAGGAAATGGGACTGGCTGGGGGGGTGGGGGGGATGTGTTGGAGATGAAATACCTGAAGACCATATGTGGTAAGAAGTGGGTTGATATATAAGGAATGATAATGTCAGAGAGAAATATGGACTCCCGTGGTGTAGTGGTTAGCATTCCTGACTGTGACGCATTCACGGGCCGCCCAGGGTTGAGCACATAGGTTCGAATCCTAGATGCGACAGTCGGTCCACAGTCAACCCAGCTGTTCATCCACCCCTAGGGGTTGGTCGATAAAATGGGTACCTGGCTCA
>JAUTYZ010228844.1:0-10406 GCA_032273725.1 Panulirus interruptus
TGGGATTTTCTGAAATGAAACACTGGCAGGGAGTTAAGCTGAACACCTCCCTTAACATTCCTTCCCAAAATATTCACGCTATCTCTGGGTGCCTTGAATCCTGAAGCTGTCTTTTCCTCCTTGCAAATCAATGATCTAGCATGTATTGTTTTTCAAAGTAAGGCAGTCTCATCCACATTAAACACATGTTGAGGGGTGTATCCTCCTTCCTCAATAATTTTCTTTTAATAGGAAGGCTACAGCTACAAGTTTCTTGCTATCACCAAACCTCCTAACCATGTCTAATTCCACCTCAAGAGTGATAGCTTAAATTCTGTACTCCCCTGAGTATCTGTAACATTCCTTACAGATGTACTGAAACGACTACTTTACAATAAATAATGGAATAGGAAGTACGGCAAACGATGGAATGTCAGGCAATCTTATGTTTATGAAGAGACTGGTAAGGAGTGGGATATGAACATGTGCCAGTTGGTAGGATATAAATTGAATAGCATTTTGCTAAGACGTCATTAAAACATGCAAGTACAAAACAACCTGACATACATTACTATCTTATTATATTATTATTTTGCAGTAAACATTAAAAACATAAATATTTTCTTAAATTGTAGCCGATACAATGCATATGTGTTGCAAGTTGATAATATACCCAAATTCTCAAGTGAGAAATGTCTCAAGTCAAAACATCAAAAGTCAAGGTATAGGTATGCTGGTAGACATACAGATTTAGGATACATTTTTTTTTATGTTTTTGAGGGTAAGGTGAGATGTAACCCCATTCTACTCACAGTTTGGCAAACTGTTGCTATGAATGAACAAATAAGTATGATTTACGACATGTGAATGATTATCATACACTCTACAATGTTTTGGAAATTTTCTGCTCATCTACAGATCCTACACATCCTTAGTTGCAGTTGAAAACTGTTTAGACCTAAGCTTATCATAATTATCAGAAAAAATTCAAACTTCATTGCTGTAGTACATCTCCCAATACTAATCAACCAGGTGAATATACCAGACTGCTTGATGTATGTGAAAAAATGGAATCTGGAGCTATTACAAACTAAATTCCCCCCTCCCAAATTTCATGTAAAAACCTATACTGTACTATCATAAATTTGGCCAATGTGATAAAAGATACATCTTCCTTACCTTGGAAACCATCGATGCTTAGTAGTGTAGGTAAGTTCCCTAAGTTCCTTGTTGATAAAGTAAGGGTGCTTACTCTTGAACAACTGCTTCATCCCCTTGTTGTACTGAACTTTAAGTATGGAATCTGATTCAGGAGGTGCTTCTGGTAATGGCTGAAATAGTCAAGATATTATCACTCTCTTGGTACATCCTGCCTGATGCCTGGGGTACATGCAATATTCTTGTTTAACTTAAGAGAATAAAATACATCTGCTTATGGATAACAAAACCAAATTCTCATCTGGGTACTTTAGAATGCTAAACATATTTGCATAAGCCCATTATTGAATGAAGAAAAAAAATCAACCCCCGCCTTTCTCACAAACATGCCTCCTTCAACTAACCCTTTACATAAGCCCTGCACCCATGTCCATTTACAGCATACAACTTGCCGTAATAACTATGTTTTGCTTTGCTATGCTTTCACATGAATGCAGAATTTTCTAAATATTCCCAAATGCACACTAAATTGATTCATACATCTCCATTCACATTTCTGCTCTCATAAACAGAACACCTCTATCACACTTGACAACAATCATTCCCCAAGTACCTAGAGAGACCTGTCCTCAACTGACAGATTTACTGCAGGACATGTGCCCATCTCTTTCATGGTTTATCACTTCTTTCATACATTCAACTAAACTACCTTCGATCTTTATCAGCCTATCATCTGGCACACATCCTACATGGTCATACATCTTGGAAGGCTTTCATCCATATGCCTTTAACACTCATTTCATAAATCTCTCACATACGTGTGCTTTACCTAACCTAGTGTTCTAATTCCGACTGTATTATGGAAGCTGTCTATCACTACTGCTTTTATTTCTTCCCCATAAGACCTTAAGAACTTAGCCTGTTTCATATCCATACACTATAGGTAGAGAAAGCATTCAATACCTTGGTCAATTCATACGGAATTTCAGGTTCAGGATGCCAACATACAAGAGTCTTGCCATCGTCAGTTACAACCACAGCTTCCTCCCTGCCACGAACTTTCCAAGGCCGCTGGAAGCTGCTCATCCACAGACATGTTCCTGCAACAAATTAGTGTGTATGTGACTTTCTGAATAAATAAGTGTGCATATATAATTTTGCAATCATTAAGAAACGAGCACCACTTCCCAGGACGAGACTAATTCAAACTACCAGCCAGGTGACAAAACAGTGTCAAACATAATATGAATAACAATGCTGCAGTACTTTCAGTCTGCGCGCCACACCATCAATTATAACGGATTACGTATTGTTTACACGTGACAATATCAGTACCGTACATCATTCTAAAACCTGTGGATTGTAATATTCCAAAACAACATTATCAGTCATCTGCAACCTGTATGGCCTAGAACAAACATAAATGGTTCACAAATGCTGTACAGAAATCATTCCAGAATTGGCATAAAAATTTAAAGGCTACTCCCAAACTACTGGTACAAATAAATAAAACCCCACGCTAGTAAAATATGGTTTTAAAGGGTATACCAGGCAGCAAAACATCGAGATGTCCGATGAGGTTACCAGAAGCAGCTTCCATCAACATCATTCCATTGATTTGGGTAATTAAATGTTGTTATTAGGTCACCCTTCTCTCTTTTCTCCTCCAAGACGGACAGTTGTGTAGCCCTCAACCTTACGCTGCAGCTCAGCTCTCGTAATTACCCGGACCCTTTCGATCATATTCTTGTGCCTCATTAAATGTGGTGACCTGACCAGAGGGGCATAATCCACCTTAGGTCTCACATACGTCGTGAGAGCAACCCAGGCCAATGTTCACCCTAACAGATGTCGTTAGATTAATTCCTTAACCCTAATCTAACAATGAGAGAGAGATAGAGGGGTAGAGGGGCAATCGAATCTTCCAAAGTGATCGAATTAATCTATCAACACATTGTCCTGTGTGGCGACTGTCCTCTGGGGCACTCCGACCCCAGTTGAATCCATAGTTTTTCATTGATGTTACATAATCTACATCAACCGAGTCTTATAGGCAAAGTCTTGCGTATTTCCCCCCCCCCCCCATTCTTACGGCTGAATGGAAAAATAATAGGTCCATAATTCACAATGGGGGGGGGGGAAGGAGGGTGACGACTACAGAGACATTCTTAGCAAAATGCCTCCCAAAACAGAGTCCCGTCTATAGAGGCCCAGCTACCGACTCTATAATTTTGGTCTAGAGTGGCTCACCTGTGCTGGGCAGGACTACAGAGGTGCACAGTGACCTCCCGGCCTTGAGCAGCGCCATGGGTCGTAGTGTCAAGTCTCGGGATATGTTTATACAGTGACGAGGACAACAGGACGGCACAGGTCAGCCTCCACCTTCCTCCACCACCATAACAACAGTAAGGTTTGACTACTCATTGTGAAAGCAGTATACTCTCAAAGCTTTAGGGGGATATTGGAATAAATTAACCCATAAGATCTGAAGTACGTCATTCAATGACTTTCGCTTTACTCTTCCTTCTATTCACAGTCGGTACTTATTTACCAGATGACTCTACTAAACTGATATGGATGAAATTTATTTCAGTGCCTTTATTACCCATAAAGGCAATTATTATAAGCTTGGTGAAATATATATTTTTGTAATGAAAGCTCTAGATCAGAAATTCCGTCAGAGACATAACGGTATTGCAAGACGACAGGCCACCAGAGAGGATTGTTTACATGCATTTTATTAACTAAATTGTCCAGGTATTGTGAGACTCGTGTTTTCCCGTAGGATGGACTGAATATCTTGCTCGGGAGGAGATGCCAGAGGTCCTGGGTGGATGGGAGTCGGCTGTTGGGGAGTACTGAGGCGGGAGGAGGAGGAGAGGCAGGGCTAGGCTGACCAGGGGATCAGCTGTTAGGGTCCTGCCAGGGCCGTCCTGGCTATTGGCAGCGCCGTCCTGGCTATTGATAGGGCTCCCCCAGCCACTTTTAGGGTCACCTTGGCCACTGATAGGGTCGTCCCTGTCACTGGTAGGGCTGTCCTGGCCACTGGTTGGGCCGCCCTAGTCACGGGCAGGGTTTGCCCCGACGCTGTTAGTGCAGCCCTGAACACTGGTACTGCTGGCCTGGACATTGATGAAACCGCCCTAGCCATTGGTAGGGCCCTTCTACCCACTTTGAGGGGTTTCTTAGCCAACTGGCATAGCCACTATGGCCTCTGGCAGGGCCACCATAGCCACTGGCTGGGGCCATCCCTGCTACTAGTAGACCATTGTGATACGTGGACGCTAGGCCATGAGGGGATACTCAGTAATAAGTACCTTAAGTGATAGGAATAGCAGCTTTGATTATGTGTCAGGACAGGGATACCATCTCAGTCACTCACGAATTTCATTGATTTCATTTTGAAATGATATTGAACTATGTAAATTAAAGTGAGACTAAGGAAGCTGATTTTCACGATCATTGTTTCATCCTGTGATAATAGCAACGTGAAAGTGGGGAAAGGTATAATGATCAAAGGAAATTTAGGGTTGATGTTAACATAGGTGAAAGGTCTGCAGAAATCAGCAGAACCTACGAAAACCTCACGTAACTTCTTGAAGCAGCTTAGATATAGCATAATCTTGAATGTTATAGTTGAAACATACTAGACACACCCATGATGGAGCTTTGTACCGACTGCATACATACATAAACAGATGACAGACCAAAATTGTTCTTTCCACTGACCAAACTCATCGTAACCAGCCGTTGTATACAGTCCCCACTAGTACACCATAGTAATGTTATTATATATCTACTTCAAATCTCAGCTACAAAGCGAAATTAGGTGAGATTTTCATGCGACTTTAAATGTTAGGGATTTTGAAAGATTCTACTGTGTGTTCTGATGACAAATCGAGTTCGTGATGTAGTATTTATTGTTTTTAATTTCAGATATGTTATTGATAGACTATCATTTATTAGTTAAGCTCATCATAGTAGTCCCTTTTCATTTTGTTGACGTTATGTAGGATAGAATATTTTCTTTGTTTAGAAATGTTTTGCTGTAGAAATAGATTAATACTGTTTCCTTTCCAGCCAGTGAAGTATTGTGCTGTAAATGCTTTGTGCTTCAGTGGAAGAGTGAAGGTTGTTGGTGAATTTTACTCCAAATTATGTGTATGATTTTTTCTTTTAAAGGCTGACAGGATGTCATTAAAGCCTCGTGCAGTAAATTTTGATGAAGTTTGGGGAGGCTTATTGGAGACAGTGCAGCAAGTAGTCACAATGGGATCCATCAAACGTACCATTTGGAATGAAAGATTCTCTGATGTCTACTCCCTCTGTGTGGCCTTCCCAGAGCCTCTTGCTGAAAGGCTATATACTGAAACAAAGAAACTGTTGGAAAATCATGTTCGAGAACTCTTCTCTAGGGTATGTTTTTGTGTGGGTTTAAATTGATTGTTTTACTGTGTTGTGATGATGGCATGTCATGAGTTTGCCTAATTATACATTCAAATTTTCCTTGAATACCTCAGCATTTTGACTACACCCACCTCCCAATATCTCTCTATCATTGGTATTTTATTAGGTGCCAATATATATGAATGGATGTGCATTACATAAATGCACATGCATTAATCCAACATTGCTTACCTAAGCTAGATTAAGATATACGTACAGATATATGATTCTGCTTCATTTTCATCCTTGAGCTGAGGGTAAATATGATGGGTAATCTCACCATTTTTCATAAAAGTTTGTTTTTCATGACTAAATCTGTTTCATTATATGGGGTAAATAAGGTACAATACTTAGAGGCATGCATCCTTTGTGGCAAATAGTTTTGCAGAACTGGGAATCTAAACCCGGCAAGCTGGGAAAGTGCAGGGACATCCAGTTACCTTGAATGCAAATGCTGTCCTTATAAAAATGCAATATGATTTAGCAGAGCCACTGAGCAGAAACTAAAGCTTGAAACTTACTTACAGATGTGTGATTTTGCCTCTTTATCTCTGACCTATAGCTGAGGATCGGGGATATGAGAAATCCTCCAGAATTTCTAAAATATCAAGCATGATACACTTAAGGCAAAATTAGAAACTAAAGTGCAGGGTGTGTCTGTGGATGCTTGGTTGGACTCATTATTGAGTAGAGAGCTAAGCATTGCTGATACAAATGATCTTAACAAATTTGATGAAAATCCAGCATGATTAAGATAGGCTTATAGATAGAAATATGCATGACATGCTTTCATCATGAAAATGAAGCTAAGAATTTTTGAAATCATCAATTTGAGAAGTCTCACAAAGCTTGAATACAACTTAGTGTAATATGGCAAAGTTATTGCACCAAAACTAAATTCAGTTATTTATTTATTAGATGCACATGTAGCTCAGTTTCCAAGCAAGGCTTGAGGAAAAGTGAGGTGAGCAGTGACCCTATGTTTGAACAAAATCCAATGATTTAGAATGTGATTGAAGCTGAAATTCAGGACCCTTGTATTAGAATGTGAATTAGCTATTGCTTTGAGTCATTGGTGACAGACTATTCTCGTAATATCCCAAAAAAAATTTTGTGTCCCATTGTGGCAAATGTCAGAGCAAGAGCAGTGAAACCATGAGTAAGGGGATAAGGAGTTAGTTGAAGGAGGGACATAGGACATCATTCTAGCTAAGATGACCTCAACTATATGGTTAGTACATGTGAAGGCATCCTGGCAAGCAGATCAGTATTGGTCTAAAGGAAAGTCATTATAAAGCTGTGCAAGGATGACCGTTGAACCCTCCCAAAGTATGAGAGCATTTCAAGGGGGGTATAGGGGGTGTATATATCCTGTTGGAAATGGTAAAGATTAGATTGTGATTGGGAAACATTAAGGATGCAGAAATAGTGTATCTGTTGTGAGAGGGTTCAGAACTATTAAAACAAGACTGTGCCAGAGAAATGGTTGTGGTGATCAGGAACTGTGATATTTAATTAGTTGTTCCAGATCAGTTAGCATAGAAAAAAGGGGGCATCACTTTCAACATGTGGATACAATGCCTAATGGCAGGAAATCAGATAGTTAAAGAGTGTTACATAGTTTTAGGAAATGAGGGGAAGGAAGGAATATATGAAATATACATGCAAAGTACTAGAGGATAATGAAATTTTGAGCCAGTTATCTGCTTTACTGTTTTGTAAAATGATTCTGTTGCATCCAGCAACTTCCTTCATACAGTGTAGATTTTCACTTCCTCCCTCAAATAATCCCACTCCGCTTTATCTTATGCCTTTTTTAGTTTCACGAGTCCTGCATACAACCTTTTTCTGTGTTCTTTCTGTTACCATCTTGAGAGAGTAGAAGTGATCTACACATCCTGTACCCACCCTCCCCAAGTGATTACATAATTATCTACGATTATATGTTTGCATGCCTGTCTATATGTGCATATGTCTCTTTGTTTGTATAGAACAACCTTGATGCAATCTTGTAAAGAAAGATAGTTCATTTGATTGATTATAATTATTTTGCAGGTAAGCAAGCAGAGGGAAGAGAACTTATTAGCAGAGTACCACCGCTTTTGGCTGCAATTCAGTAAAGGCACGCAGTACCTCAACAACCTCTACTCGTAAGTTTAGGCTGCTATGCTGTCTTTCACATGAAGATTTATAATGATTATGGTCTTTGAAATGTCACTTTGTAATTTTATGATATAAGTCCAGGTACATTTGTGAGCCTAAAAGCAAACTGAAGATACATGTGCTTTCAAGGCTTTGTGTTTAAAGCATGCTAGAAAAGAACAGCCACTCTCAACTACATCATAGGAGTTAGCTACCATTATGCAGTTTAAGCAAAGTTTCATCATGTTAATAGTGATTGCCCATAGATGAAACCCAGTGACCCCTCACCTCAACTGCTTGGACACCATTTAGAAGCCTTTGTTCAGGTGCATGACTGTTGTTATCACCATGGATTGCTCCCCTGTTCACAGGGTAAAGCAGAACTAGTGTTTGATTACTTCGTATTTTTGTAAAGTTCAATCTTGCTTATTGATCTTATGCTCCCAGGTTTGCATATTGTGTGGCCAGCTGAATAACCAAATTTTAGGTAGCTCTTGTGAGCTCTCCTTACGTCTCTAGAAGACATGGATTTAACGCCAAACTCATTTCACCATACACTTACTTTGTGTGGGAGATGCATTCCTGGAGAAATGCATATACAGTGAGATGACAAAATGGATCTGATAGGAAATACATAATCAGTGAATAGAATTTATTGAAAAACATTTGCCAACCCAGGTTTCCCAGCAACCATTTTTCTAATTTTTGTATACATATGTGTAATTAAAGAGGTGGCTGATTTGTTACCCACAGCTTGGTATTATTCCACCTTAGGGGTACTTAATTTCAGGTTAGCCAAGGCAGTGTATGTTTGTATCAGTAGATTTAGGGTTACTCATTTGACTGTAAGGCCTTCAGTAGCAAAGGGTTTGAGGAAGTGAAAATTATTCTGTTTGAAAGATTAACTTTTTTATTCATGGGTTCTTTGCTGTTTGTTGCTTAGATAGTCATAGGCATGTTTTGCTTTTCTTCAGATGATCATGTGTTGACAGTAGTCTTTTATACTGTATATTAAAACAAATTTTTTGTGTATGTATAGTGGTAATGAGAATTTTTCCTTAACAACTTTACATCAAGAAGCAAAATCAGCTGCAAAAGTTTCTTTTCTTGCTGGTATGTTATAAGATTGTTGAAAGTGAACTAACTGGTAATTGATCCAGAGCCTGATACTTTATTCAGTGTGTACTGAATGTGTAAAGATTTCCGTGAACTATCAAATATACCTTTTAAGTTGTTTATTTATTTTATGTAATTCTGTGTTGTTTTCTGATATCATCAACTTCTGGCAGGGGTTCTCTGATCTACATCAAATGGTTGTTATTTGATGCATCACATATAATTGATGCATCACATATAATTGCAGTATTTATATATGTAATTTAACTGTATTTGATTTGTTTGTATATTTTCTGTAAGTAAGGAATTTTAGAGATTAAGAAGCTTTTACTGGATGCATTTTAATCTTCTACAGATATTTAAATTCACAACACATTCAGAAGCAAAGGTTCAGTGAAGCAGATCTTGCGTATGGCTCAATGCAGATGGATGTATCTGAACAACTTCTAGAAATAGGTAATTTTAACTGTTGCTCATTGTTTTTTTTTCATTGAAAGTTTAGTTTAGCCTTGATTTGTCATTAGTATATTTCTTTAATTTTGCAAGTAAGAGGTGTATTAGAATCAAAGTTGTTTGAAAAGCTGCCAGTACACTGTGAATTCTTTTTTCTGAATTAATGCTGGATTTTTAGTGTACAGTACATATAAGATACAGTTCATATAGATAATTACATGAGAAGATTGAAGGGTGATCTGATCATAACATTCAAGTTTTAAAAACAGATTGATGATGCAGACAATGACCAGTTCTTTGAGAGATGTAGGGATAGAGGAACCAAGTGACATAACATGAAAGTAAGCAAGAAACTTTAGAAAAGATATAAAGAAGTACTTTTTTAGCATAAGAGTTGTGGAGGAATGGAATACGATGACTGAGGACATGGTTAATGCAGACAGCATAAATAGATTCAAGAAGTTGTATGATAGTAGAGAATGCTCAAGAGATGGGGCCCCATGAGTATAGAACCTCACTCCCTGAACCATATCAATAGGTTATTAAACTTGATAATTACAGGCATCTTTATAACATGAGAGTAGTGGATGAACAGAATAAACCATATGTTTAAAATGTTATATGTTAGTAGAGATAGTTTAAGAGGTGGGACCCCCATGCGTTTTGAACTCTATCCCTGTACGATACACAGATGTACTTGATAATTACATGTAACTTTCAAGAAATAGTGGAGGATAGGCCAATCAGACAATGCATAATGGGAAGAGTAATTATAGGGAAGAAGTGCATGGTGATGTTGATATCATGTAATCCTTCAAAGACTTTTAATGATCCAGAACAAATAACTATGTGAACAACAAAGGAACATTCAGGATGGTACATGAAGCAGTAAAACATTTGCTACTCAAAGATGGTAAATTTCTGATAATAGGATATTTCAGTTATAAAGAGGTAGACTGGTAGATATTAGTTGGTAGGCAGCCACCAACCAGGGAGGTATGTTACCAGCACTACCGCCTGAGTTTTGAGGGGGTTAGTGACGGCTGCGTAGTAAGCCAGCACTTCAGTAGTTGTCAAGTTGCACTCCTCTGACCTAGGTAGCAGTCTTTTCT
>JAUTYZ010228953.1:0-10405 GCA_032273725.1 Panulirus interruptus
GTAGAGAGTTCCAAAGCTTCGACGTGTAGGGAAAGAAGCAGGTATCAAAACGGCCCACCCTTGAGTTGCCGATGGCCCGGCGTCTTTCTTGTTCAGATACACGATGCTGTCTATGTTCTCCGCCTTTTATCAAACTGCTTCTCATCCCGTAGGTCGCATCGGTCGTCTTCAGGAGTTCGAATCGTTTGGTCGACCTCACTTGATAGGGATTTACACCTTGTCAGCATCACTACTGTTACGGAAAATAAGAGACAACCTACATCATTACAGGGCCTTACAGTAGGTGTCGGTCGTAATAAGCATCATCTTACCTGACACATGTCAGCCAAACAGGTGGGTTGGACACCGTGAAAAGCTAAGGTGGAGCATAGTTGGCTGCTGTCATGTTAACTCCTGCAACGAGGAGTCTATTAGAGAGGCTGTGGTGTTGTTAGGGATGGAGAGAGAGAGGGAGACAACCACTAACGCATCACTACTCTCTCCTACACCAACACCACCACTGCCAGACATTCGATCCACATCATCCATAATACAACATAATATATCAGTGCAAATATTATGTCGTCAGCACACTGAACTGGCTATATGGCATACAAGAGCCACCAGGATATCTAAACAACATGTTAGAAAATATAACGAAATACATCATCAAATGGAAAAAAACATAAAGTACTTCCAAATTATGCAGCATTTTATTATATGGGCACGGCCATTAAAAATGATAATAATATTGCCGATACTAGCATATGAGTTGGCATGAAATATGTGAAATTCAGTAGTAACATAGATTATCATGTAAACAGACCTATATCACATAAAATCAATAGCAAATTACATTTTATGGCTACGAGTTATTGCCATTAAAACGAGAATAAACTTCACTGAGTGGGTTAAGCTTTCATATTTCACAAATAACACAGAAGACAATCCCGTCTGTGAAAATAGTATCATGTTGCTTTCAGTTTTCATCTGATAACATGGAAGAAGTGTAGCAGTCATCTGGTCAGACATAGGAAGTGCTGTCTTCATCTGGTCACACAGAGGAACTGTCGTCTTCATCTGGTCACACAGAGAGAGTGTCATGTTCGTCTGGTTATACAGATGGAGTGTAGAACTCATCTGATCACACAGAGGTAGTGTATTCTTCATTTGGTCACACAGGTGAGGTCCTGTCTTCATCTGGTCACAGAAAGAAAGATCATTCTTCAACTGCTCAAACAGAGATGGTTTTCTTCATCTGGCCACACAGAGGAGGTTTTGTCATTATTTGGTCACACAGAAGAGGTTATGTCTTCATCTGGTCGCACAGAAAAGGTTCTGTCTACATCTGGTCGCACAGAGGAGGTTTTCTCTTTATTTGGTTACACAGAGGAGATTCTGTCTTCATCTGGCCACACAGAGGAAATTTTGTCAATCTCTGGTCACATACAGGAGGTTCTGTCGTCCTCTGGTCACACAGAGGAGATTCTGTCTTCATTTGGTCACACAGAAAAAGACAAAGTTTTTACAACCAGGAATTTGATACCAGTCATCATAAGAAAAAATTATTGAGAATTTATAGAGAAACTGGTGGGTAATTGTTAGCTGCAATAATTTTTCCTACCTTTTCTACTTTGTTACTTGATCTTATCACTTCGCTAGATCATACTGCTTTATGATGAAGTTCTCCAAGTGAAAAAGTAACAAAAACAGTCTAATCTATACTGAATGCATTCATTATGCTGCACATAATACTCCTTAGCCACCCGCTCATCAACCTGACATTCCCTCTGTGAAGCCAGTGTTACGTGGAAATGGAAAGAAACTGTGCCAAACTAAGCCATCGAAGTCCCTTTTATATCCTAATGATATACGACAAGCATCAAGCACCACTTACACAGTTTCCTCACTCGTACAACGATAGTGCTGCAGGGATAGTTAGTTGGGAAGTTACTGCATCTCCTGAACCTGAGACGAAGGAGATTGTTTCAGGCAGCCCTCTTAAACAAGTTACATTCTGGATTCACGCCAAAACCTATTGTAAGCTATTAATGATTTCTTCATCTCTCACTAGTAGCAGTCATAATGATCAGTAATGATTTTCTCCTACTGTGCTTTATATGAAACTGGAATATGTACACGTTCATTCAAATGAACTTGTCTCATTTCTTTATGATGTCTTATTACCTTTCTCCACTCGATTTCATCTTCTTTAAAACATTCCTTCCATAAAAGAATTGCCCATTTTTTGTCCCAAAACCTACAGACATTATCTCTAACAAACTCAGACAATCGTAAAATTAATATGATTCTAACAAGACTGTCTACGATGTCTCCTGTGGATGGCGACATCCTCACCGAAGTTCTTCCTGAACTTCCCACCGGGGAAGCACCCACAGTCCACCTTACGTAAGCCACTCTACCATGGGAGTGCTATCTAATTAACAGATCAGATACGTCACTCTTTGACGTCCTTTCATGAACTTCCAGTTCTTATTGCTCTTCCCATATAATCACACACCTGACACCTGGAAAACATCTTCTGAAGAAAAAAAATCAGAACATCCTTGAATTGTTTGTAATGAGTAGAAATTTAAATTTTTCCTGAAAAAAGGAAGAAAAAGCGCGCGCAATTTCGGCGGTTGTTGGGTTAGAAGGAAAGACATAGAGAATCTCTTGACAACTGTGGGCAGAGTTGCAGGAGCAATATCGGCTGGTGATCAACAGACACAGAGCATGAAGATTGATGTAGAGAAACAAAGGCCCGGGATAATAATAACAGAAGAAATCAAGAGAAACTGTAGAATGAATGATATATACTGCTAGAGATGAAGCAATCAAGGATGTCTATGGCCCGGTTGATGAAGGGTTTAGAAAAGTACAGAATATACAGGACCAGCGCTTGTTTGCTAAATGAAAGATTTTAGAGAAAGTTAGAGATACAGAGGTTGACAGTTCAACAGTGAACATCTAGCTGAAATATGGGTGGCAACAAAATTAGAAAGATTAGTAAGCCAGGAGGACGATAGACGTCAATCACTGACTTTTTTCGACTTGAAAGATTATATACTGGATAAGGAAGACAGAAGAAAGAAGAAATCCTTATCAAAAGATTACTGGAGACTGTAGAATTGCCAGATGCAATTTCGGTGATAAAAGAAAGAAAAAGAATTGGTGGATAAAGTCAAGACGTAAGGATGCGACCAGATATGGTTACGTTTGAATTGGAGTCATCTAGCCAGGAGGTACTTAGGAAAGCTAAGAAACTTAAAGACAAAGTGAAATTCAGTGAGGATATTCATCAAATGTGATGAATTAAAAAAAGAGAGGAAGAGAAGCAAAGAATACAGTTACAAGAATATGAAATAGGATTGCCTAACGAGGCAAGAGGACGGAGCAGCCCCACCAGCACTGCTGAGTGTTATAAGATAATGTCAGAATGACAGCAATGTATTTGGCACTTTTTAAAGACAGGTTTTTCACTTCCTCCAAAATTCGTAAATACTTTCGCTTGTCTCTTCTTTTTCCCTTTCATAATACTCTCTATATTTTAATTAAGGCCCGGCCTTGATGTGGACTTTTGGCCGTGACTGGAGCTCCCAACGTAAAAAAGTCTACGGAAAAGTCTGGTCACGTTTGAGTACCTACCAATACTGGACAGTAGTGCACATATACCAATAAATGCTGGCTGAGGGAACCAGCAGTTGTGGGAAGGTACCTACCACTGCTAGGTGTGGGACCCAGCAGGTATAGGAAGGTACCTACTACTGCTAATGAGGGAACCAGCAGGTGTGGGCAGGTAACAACTACTGCTGGGTGAGGAAACCAGCAGGTGTTGATAGGTACCCATCATTACTGGGTGAGGAAACCAGCAGGTGTGAGCAGATACCTACCACTGCTGGGTAAGGGAACTAGTTGGTACCTTCTACTGCTGGGTGAGAGAAGCAGCAGGTGTGGGCAGGTACATACCACTGCTGGGTGAGGGAACCAGCAGGTACCTCCCATTGCTGGTGAGGGAGCCAGCAGGTGAGGGTGGCGCTAGCAGGGAGCCCAGTCGGCCACAGCCGTGCATCACTGCCTCGACCTCACTGTGAGTCATGTTCCTGGATGGCTGGAGACTCTGGCAAAGATTCTCTTGGCGATATTTCCTTAAGATAAATAAATGCCGCTGGTGTTGTTTGTTTCCTGAAACCCCTTTTCTCCACCGCCACGAATGCAGTGATCAGATTAAGTATTAGAGTCTTCCTTATACTTTATTGTTCTTTCCCGCCACAGCGAGGTAGCGCCAGGCATAGACGACTGATCCGTCGAAGAAAAATTTTTGCTTGGCTCCTCCCATTGTTTCCCATTTCAGAAGGTTAATACGTGAGGGGAGGATTTCCAGCTCCCGCTTCCGCCCTTCTTAGTCGCTCTCCACGACCCACGGGAGATACGTGGGTTGACCTCGTCCTACCCTATCCCTAAGGATACTCCCCTACCCCAAGGGATACTCTCCTATCCCAGGGATACTCCCCTATCCCCAGTGATACTCCTCTATCCCCAGGGATACTCCCCTATCCCAGAGATACTGTTCTGTCCCCAGGGATACTCCTCTATCCCCAGGGATACTCCCCTATCCCCAGGGATACTCCTCTATCCCCAGGGATACTCCCCTATCCCCAGGGATACTCCCCTATCCCCAGGGATACTCCCCTACCCCAGAGATACTTTTCTGTCCCCAGGGATACTCCTCTATCCCCAGGGATAGTCCCCTATCCCCAGGGATACTCCCCTATCCCCAGGGATGCTCCCCTATCCCCAGGGATACTACCCTATCCCCAGGGATGCTCCCCTATCCCCAGGGATACTCCCCTATCCCCAGGGATACTACCCTATCCCCAGGGATGCTCCCCTATCCCCAGGGATAAAACAAAGTAACTGCGTCATTTTATCGAACGTCGTTTTGAAAATGGAGGAGAGCAGAGTGTCTCCGGACCTGGGCCACTCTACCTTTCGTAAAGGACTCCATTCAGCAGCTTCTGTATGCCCGGGGATAAAGCCAAGAGTGCGGACACCGTACTGTACCCTGGGCAAAGGTCTCTCCTTCGGGATAGAGTGAGTTGACTTGAGTGTATTCCTTGGATGCCTCACTTCTAGGAAATAATGTTTTGTAGATATGTACTAATCACTCTCGTCAGCTGTTGGGATGGGCTCTACGCGCAGCACCTGGCTGTGCTTCAGCCAACGGTAGTCCAGAGAGATATCCCGGTCATTTAATCAGCGTTAGAAATCGTCGAGCATTACGAAGGTTTACACCGTCCCTGTAGCCCAGAACTTCCCCATCTATGGACACGGGACATGGCTTCCGCTTGCCAAGGGTTGCCCCTTACACAGCCAGATCAAGTCTCCTGACATCCTTTGTGATGATATCCTGATACCTGGTTATGAAAGACCGCCCCGCCCCACACTGATGGTCGCTCAACTCATGCACCACCTGACCATCTGCCTCGTCTACTGGGCACTCATGTCCGCTGTACAGCTGGCCACTGGCTCCTCCTTCGAACTGATCCATTGATAACACGGCTCATTGCGGCCACGAGTCTGTCGTCGTTGACCTCATCTATCTCCCTGACCTTAAGGACATTATCATGATAAAAAAGAAAATAATAATCTCTCTTTGGTCACCATATCCATCTCTAGTTGCTGTGTGTAGTCTTGCCTGTCACTGGGAAGGATCCGTCCACTGGGGCAGGTGTTTATCCTGGGAGGTGGGAAGCAAAACCAGAATTTCGCTACCCACCTCGAAGCTCCACATGGACCAGCTTACACGTCACCTGCAGATAGTTCACTCGGTATTAATCTCTTCACGAGTCGTCTAAACCTGGAGACTCCGCCTCTTCATGTCTTTATTTCCTTAAGAACCATCAGAGTCCCTCGACCTGTCCAGCAGTACAGCACCTGAGAGGGAGAAAATACCAGCTCTCCTTCTCCGCTTCATGGTAGACCAAGATCATGTAGAATCCGGCAAATACAGCAGTTCCTTCAGCCAGGTCTTTAGTGTACCACTAAATGTTTCCGCGACGCCCTCTGTGTGAGGATGGTGAGGCGTCGTCTGCCGCTGAATCATAGACGCAAGTCAGCCAAGCCTTCCGTATGACCTGCTATGTGTGGGTCCTCTCGCTCTCGGTGAAGACCCCTCGTACTACTCCTAAGCTCCGGACAGTCGCCTCTGTCAGCGTTCGTAGACCCGCTAGCTGGGCAACGCTGTCGTCTACCTTTACTTAACGGTGCATCTAAAGGAATTAAGATGAAGGCTGGTTACCTGTCGCTTTATGCCTATCGTCTGCCAGGATCATTAACGCCATCAACGTCATGTTATAACAACCAATCGAAAAAAATGATACCCATCTTAAAATGTTCAAGATAATTCTAGGACAATCCACGCTCTCACTGCATATGTGGCCCAATGATGAATCTGTACCTCCTGGGCGACTCAGGGCCAAGTGAACTGACGACCAGGTGTTGGCCGGCGAGTGGTATCTTTGTACTAGAGAAGCCTTCATGACCAGTGGTCTTGTTCAACATCGCCAACTTCACCCTCGAATATAGCTGCTGGATGTGCCTCGATTCCTCTACACCCTGAGGCCGACCTCCAGCTTTTGGCGTCGCGTTTGGCATACGTCACTTTGACTTGAGTTAGGAATTTCTTGTTCCAGCTTTCACTGGTTCCAGTATAACTTGCTGGTGACATAAGAATACATAGAAGTGGACCTTTCCAGTTCATCCATAAAAAACCTGGAAAATATTCGAAATAATTGCACGAATAAATCTTTGCAAGTCATACATCCAGCGCAAAATGTTGTGTAAACTAAACGTATTTGTAGAACGTGTCAGCAAGACCAGAGGAACGTAACATATGTGATACATTACTCAGGGAAGGAGGAAGGGTGAGTTTACATACGAGACCTGAGCTGACAAGCGCCCTGCCAGGTGTCACACACACCTGCACGTTGACAAGTACCCACCCAGGTGGCACACACACCTGCACGTTGACAAGCACCCACCCAGGTGTCACACACACCTGCACGCTGACAAGTACCCACCCAGGTGGCACACACACCTGCACGCTGACAAGTACCCACCCAGGTGGCACACACACCTGCACGCTGACAAGTACCCAACTAAGTGTCACATACATCTACACGCTGACAAACACCCGGCCAGGTGTCACTTGCACCTACACACACACACACACACACACACAAACACACACACACACACTGGTGATGAAACATTCATAAATGATCTCATACTGTAAACATCTCCAGTACACTGTGAAACATACACTAAATTCTCAACCCGCGACATAAAGCTTTGCTCGTCACCTCCAGCCAAATTCTCCTTAAATTCCGTGAATATTCTTGGAGGGAGTGGAGGAGCCGCTGCATAATATAAAGTGGGAAGCAGTGTACACAGTGGTCCCATCATCATAAATCTGGTTGAATCAATAGGTGCCACGGGCCCAGTTACCGGGGAATACCACATTGATCCCCGACATAGTTAAACGCCAATGCTTTCACAAGCACTGACAAGCCGTGGGTGGGCGAGGCGTGGTGTTGCAGGTGGAGGCGGCTGGTGGAATGTTCGTGGGTGGTGGGAGTAATATGGAGGGCGGCGAGGCGATCATTCGACGTCTTCTGAAGTAAGCATCTGCGCTGAAGCCTCAGGGCAGTGGTTCATGGCCGGTGTCAAGGGAGGGTTTTAGAGTTTACGATTAACTGGCCTCTGGCCCCCTGGGTAAACCAAAAATAAACCTCTATTAAACCATATGATGTTTAGCAACTCGATGTAGAGCGTTAGTCCGTCACCTGGATATCTTCCTGACGGCCTCTGAGGCAGTGTTACGGCCGTCACTGTCACAGGGTTTGTTTTGAGACCAGGTTGCATCTGGCTACCTGATACAACCAGTTGCTGGTGGCTGCTGGACCCCTGTTCGAACGTATGGTCTGGCACAGCTGGCCTCTGGTCCGCATGTATGTTGTGACACAGGCCCGCACGCATGGTCTGGTACAGCTGGCCCAGAAGTCCACATACACACACACACACACACACACACACACACACACGCACACACACACACTTACTTTCTACCACAACTCTGGTCGTTGGAACATAGTTTCATCAGGAGGAGAGAGCGACCGCTGTTTATTACTCTGCATGTGGCACTTTGGTCCGGTGTGTCAAGTGTGGGAGAGGTAGGGGGGAGGGGGGGTGGCGGCCGGTCCTGACAACACCGATCGCGAGGGATTTTTCTTTTCTCAGTTGATGGTTAGGATGGAAGGAGGACAGGGGTGGCCAGGGGAGGACAGGGAAGGCAGAATTGGGAACTGGAGGATCGTAGTATAGATGTATGGTGTTGGTATACAGAACTGTGACGATTGTTGGCTGGACACGTATTTTTCGTCCCTTACTAATATACGTACACCCGGTAGACTGTGTGTGTGTGTGTGTGTGTGTGTGTGTGTTTAGTGATGGTGTTGGTTACTAGTGTGCCACTCATGGC
Source organism: Panulirus interruptus (assembly GCA_032273725.1). NCBI lineage: Eukaryota > Metazoa > Arthropoda > Malacostraca > Decapoda > Palinuridae > Panulirus > Panulirus interruptus. The sequence goes on from JAUTYZ010228953.1 coordinate 8,522, forward strand.
CTCCTACATGACCACTATCCCTCATGGTTCCGTGTGTCATCGTGCTCAGGACCAGACCGCACTACAAAATCCTTCATGGTGTTTCCTCTTCACTCCACGTTCTCAAGTTACCCACTAACACCCACCTCCACTCAAGTTACCCATTAACACCCACCTCCACCACTACTGCTTACTTTAACAAGTCCAAACAATCTGGGACGAGGCATATGTGAGAAACATTTTTCCTTTCTCATAACTGCAATGCTTCGAATTTACATAACATAGTTTTCATTTCAACTTAACGATGTTATTGAATTATTTCTTTGTAAAAATCAGCTTCACCAAGCGACGTGTGACGTCATCAGCTGGTGCAGGTACTGACCAGTGACTGATGATGACCTCTGTGTGTTGACAGATGGTGGCGCTGGACCGCGAGAGGCTACGGCAGGAGGGTTACCTTCTCTTCGGTAAGCTCATCCGCACCAAGGACCCCGCCCGCCTCCAGGACGATGAAGCCTGCAACACCAAGCTGAAGAAGGTCCTCACCACACTTGACCTGACCTCCCTGGGAGTGGGGTCATGCGTGGGCACGGGCATGTACCTAGTGGCTGGCATGGTGGCCAAGAACGTGGCTGGTCCAGGGGTCATACTCTCCTTCACCATCGCCGCCCTCGCTTCCATCTTCTCAGGTAAGCTTAATGTCACACCTGGTACACATGGGTGGTGTCAGGTTAACGTATATCTAATTACCAGGTACGGTACACCTGAGTGATCTGATTGTAAGGGGAATCAGCATGATGTGAATCTCACACAAAGGTAACTTTTGATCTATGAACTGACTGTGTTATTCTCTGATCACCTAGCCACCAGGGACGTTAGGCTTGAAATATCTGATTCCTGGGTTTGGTACACTTGAGCTATCCGACTGCCAGATAACTGGTCACCTTTATGTCGAGCAAGATACACATCTAGAGCATCTGGTCGTCAAGTATGATACAAAATGAATTTTGTTTCTCGCGTTAAATACATCTAAAGTATACTTGAAAAATCTGATTGTCAAAGAAATGACTTGTGGATAATCTCATCACCAAGTCATACATTTATTGACTTTTTTGTAATATTGTCGGGTGATGTAAACACAAGTCACATAACAGGATTTAGATTGTTAATACAGTAGGGTGGGACCAGTGCCTCTGTTGGTTCTGTGGACAGATCTTGCGTAACCTACAATACTGCTGACTGGCTCTCCTGCTGTGGTTCATGACGTGGTCTCTATAGAGGCATCCTCAGCCTCCGCTCATTACACAGGTCGTCTGTCACACACGCTGCAGACGCTAATCCTGGAGCAGCTGCTGCAGGCCACCCCACTATGACAGGAAGGTCCACACTGGTTGTCACCCGCGGATCTAACTGGTATACACAACTGCATCCTTTGGTTCGCTGCCGTGAGGTCGTGTCGCCAGACCGGACGATCCGTGGCGTCTGCAGTCAAAGGGAAATATCATCACCAGGTTATCAAACGTCTGCAGGAGAGAATGGCTAGCTCCTTAAACTGTGATCAACAGGAATTGATTATATCCTGAGCGCTCTTCCTATGCTGCTCATGACCCATAGTCAGCCATCAAGGGGAAGGCTTTCATGCAATATCTATTAAGCTTAACTCGAGTATACTCGTCGCTGTCGTTAACAGGAAAATATAATCATACAGGTAAATGGAGACGACAAATATGGTATATCTATTCTCTTGCAATGACGTCATGATGTGCCAACCAATGGAGTCGTGATATTCGTGCAGACGACACTTGATGTGGCATTTCCCACTGACACAACACAAACATTCTCATCGACCTTGTGTTAATCCGGTGACCTAACTCAACCCAAGCAGGAAGCTAGATATCTTGTCAG